>PVHT021183710.1:7054807-7334406 GCA_004024745.2 Catagonus wagneri | reverse complement strand
GTTTGGGATACAAAATCTGTAAAATTGACTTGTGATGATTTATGCATACCTATAATTGAAATAAAATCCATTAAGAGAAAAAAAAAGAATTAGACAAGGGAGTAAAGCCACAGTGAGCATTATAGGGGTGAGGGGATTACTATAGAAATTAGATTTCAGACCAAGGTGGGAATAATGGATGAAGCAAAAGTCTGGAAGGGGAGGTCATCTCTCAGAGAAAGACGCACTAAATGGTCCTCCTGAAGCACTGTTACAGGTGGATAAACCAGAGTTTTCAAGGAAATCTGAGAAGCCAAGCACACCGTGCTATTTATATGAGACCACAGACAGGGCGCTTGTAGCAGGTCTGTGGAAGCTATGAGGTTTGTGTAGCTTCCACCTCTGGTGATGAACTAGAGTCCTTTGGATCAGTAAGAGAGCAAGAATGCACTCTCTCTGTCCACCACTGTGTCTAACTGCAACCCTCTTCTAAGAGAAGTACCTGCTGCTTTACTTTGTCTTCTGAGTCTCACGTCTGTGCCACTTGTGGCCAACTTTAACCTGGAGATCTCCAAGGAATGAGACGCTACGGAGCAGAGTTCCCAGTCTTATCCGAGGTGAGATAGTGGTCCAACATATTTCTGTTACTTAATTTCTCCAAGCTTCAGTTTCCTCATCAGAAGAGAGGGGATCCTAATTTGCCAAGTTATTGTAAGAACAAAAAATGCTTAAGTAAAGGCATCAATGATTATATGTTATGAATAAGATGCAGCCTTAATGACTGCTCCCAGAGAACTGCCTTCTGCTTTTTTTCTGAGGCATAAAGAAATGAATCCTTTCTATTTTCTTGAACATCAGTGAAGAAACTTTTCTGCATCTGATTGTGGTTTCAGGTGTTCCTGCCTTATATATGTCTAAATTCACTGGGCTGCTCTAGAAAAATCCAGATTCTGCTGTATTATTATCTCTGTCATCTCCTTTCCATGTTTGAATTCTTTGTCTGTATTAGTAGACTGTAGGTCTGCAAACATGTTTTCTTGTTCTGTTTGCAGAACAAAACCATGAATATTCCAGTCTTTGTGAACCAAGAGGCAAAAACATGGGTATTACAGAGATAACCTTCTAAAAACTGTAAACATTCTTAGATCATGGCCTTAAACACGCAGGTATTTGGCCATATTTGGTTGACCTCTGGCTTTGGCTATTGCCGACAATTGTTTTTTGAAGCTGACAAAACTTCAGGCATGACATTTTTTTTTTAAGATTTTTATTTCAAAGATAGTTTTTCTTTAGTAAAATAAACCAAAAAAGTAGGTTTCACGTGACATGATATATTTAATTTTGTTAACAAATTCCCAAGGTTGATTAACAGGATATAAGTAGTAAAAATAAATTACTCGTCTACCTTCACCCAAATATCTTAATAATTAATGAAAACATTTTATGAATTTGAGAGTCACAGATGACTCCTCTTTGTTGTCCTAGACCTCAGGCATTTTCCCCTCTGGCGTTAATTCCTTCAATGAATATTTATTTCACATCCACAGTGTGCCAGAGATTCTACCAGGCACTATTAAATCAGAAATAACAGACACAGACCCTGCTTTCAAGGGGCAAAAAGTCAAAGGGAGAGAAAGACAAGAGGAGAGCTGACATATAATGCAGGACGCTAAGTGACGTGACAATAATGGGTCCTGTGTGGAATCCTTGGGAGTGGCACGAAACTGGACAAAATGAAGTCAGGGAGGGCTTCCTGTAGAATATGATGTCTAAGCTACATCCTAAGCCATAAGTATTTATCATGATTCGAAAGAGGAAAGACATGGGCTCTGCAGGAAAAGAAAAATATGAAAAATCACAGAAACCTTAGAGACCTCAGTCTGCGCAGGGGCCATACATAATTTAATAAACTAGACCATAAAGAGTGAAATGCGCATTTGCCTGGAACCATGCCTGGCACAAAACTGATGCTTGATCAAGAATGTTGACAGATTGGGTGCCAGGAGATGAGTCTGAAGAGGTAGGCAGGCCAAAGATAATCTATGGCAAGCTAAGAAAGTTTTTTATCCAAAAAGCATGACTGGGCTTTATAAATGATCTGACTTGATGATATTTGGGTCTCAGAATATTCACTCTGGCAGCACTGTGGGAATGGACCAGAATGGAGCCAACCTTGAGCCAGAGAGAATAATTAAGAAGCTGTGGATTCTACTAGAAAGAAAGTGTCGACCAGCTAAACCCCGGAGGTCACAGTGGGGATGGACAGGAGGGTTACAGTTTGAGAGTCTTCTAGATTATTATATATCTCTTTGTTTTTCTGTTGAGCAAATATAAAAAAAATAAAGCCTGGTTTTATTGATGTAGCCCTATAGAGTTGGCAAAACATTTTCGCAGAGTGATTTAATCAATCCGTTAATACCACAGTCTTCACAGACTGGACCAGAGAATTATAATGAAAGAGAAAATAATGAATAATATGACACACACAGTGACACATGCAATCTAAGGCCAGGTTTTGTTCGTGATAACTCTAATTCCTACTGATCACCTAATTAATCCCAGAGAGATCCAAGGCTTGAAAATGCAAATATTATACTTTTCATTGCAAGGTTAATTTGTATTTACCATCCACAGTTTGGCAATGATTTTCTGTTTTCACCATGAATATGTATGGCTTGCTTTCAGCAACTAGAAACACTTTGTTTTTTTATATCCTACTTCGTGTTCTGCCTGTAGCGGGATTGACTTGGGGAACAGCCTACTAATTAAGACTGGGTAAATTATAAATAGCAAATTTAAAAACAATTGGTGAGCTGAAAAAATGTATACTGTATACAGTGTGGATCCAAACAGATATTTCGAGGCATTCATTTTACTTTTAATACATTACAGACAAAAGGGTTTTTTTAGTGTACCCTACCATCATTACAGGACTGCTCCAATTGAAATTAGGGTTATCATGTAATGGGTACCTCAGAAACAAAAGGCATTGAATTAGAAATTCAGTCTCCGGCACTGCAGAATTAAATATTCTTCCTTTTCTTGTCCTCCTTCTTAATTGTCTCCTGTAGAATCTCATAGAAAAGGAATGATGATCAATACACAGCACTGTAGCTGCCGATGTCCTAGTGATTCTCCATAAAGCTTTCATGCATTTTTAAGTGAGAAGTTGGGGCTCTGAGAGTTACATGATGTACCCAAAGTCCCTCCACAACTTAATAAAAGGAGACAAAGATTTCCAGCTGAAAATCCAGTGCTTTTCTCCCTGTATACTTTATAGAAGCATATTTCCTCTTGCCAGTTCTTGAAAGGTCACTGCTATAAACTGATTTATTCCGTCTTCACGTGGGTTTATTTTAAAAATTCAAACATTGCAGAGGACCAGACAGTTAAATCTGTAAGGCTTCTCAGTTTGTATGTCTTCTAGTGTGACTAAACCTACCACATATATTTCCCTGAGATTGGACCTCAGTTAGAAAAACAGTAGAAAATACTAGCGAGATGGGGAAAATTTCCGTGAAAGAGAGAAACGGATCTAGAAATGCATACCAAAGCTTGGTTGACCCCGTTGCATTGAAGTGGTCCTATTTAGATATCGATATTAGAAAATATTTGTTAAGTTTAATTTTTAGGTGCAAAGAAATTGAAAATTCATGGCTACTTGTGTTAGTGTATGTGTCATGTCTTCCAAATATTCATTCATAACCTTCCTGGATAGGATATTGAAATGGTCTCCTTTTTTACCTCCTTCAGATCTTTGCTTATACGGACCTTCTCCATGATGTTTTCCCAGACCAACCCTCTTAGCATTGCACTCACTCGCCCACCCCTTTCTCTGCTTTCTTTATCTCCTCAGCATTTAGCAACTTCCACACTGTAAGCTGAGCTAGAATGTAAGCCCTGTGAAGGCAGGAGTGTTGTCTGTTTTGTTCATTGCTCTTAACGTCTAGTGGCTGAAGTTGTACCTGGCACATGCTATTGAGCCCATCAACTTATATCAAAAGAATGAAGAATCAATAGCGAATGTAATATGTACTATGAAGGGAATGGAAGAGATATGCTAATTTATTTTATGATGGAAGATTTACAAGGATTAATATGGAGAGCTGCATAGCCTAGTTTTGTGTTTAAAACTAAGAGGAACCTATTTAGATTCTAGCGTAGAATGTGGGATAATTCTTAAATATGATTTATTTAGGAATAACAATAAATTTCGCATTTGAGATCCAATCAATGCAAAACTATTTTAAAATTCAAATGTGATTTATAACTGATAATATATAGCCGAAATTTTTAGGTAATTGTCATGGAAATTAATTTTCTCTTCTGTTACATTTCTTTTCGGCAAAATTATTTAATCTTCTATCACCCTAAAAGATAAAGAATTTTCTGTTATAAAAGGATTGAGATTTAAGTGGTGTACATAGGAATCTGTGACAAAAAGAAAATCAAAAACAAAAACAAAACCCTACAGTAGTAAATTTTAGCCTATTTTCTGAGCTCTAGATAATCATTTATTCATGTACTCAATTTGTTTCAGCCTTGCTTAATGTGTGATAAGCTATTGTTGGAATAATATTTGTGTTCATAGCAAAGGTCTACTAATATTTCAATTTGTATGTTAGCACAGCTTAGTTTAGAGACAAGTCCATGAAAAGGTTGACAGGAAAGTCAGATAACATGCATTTAAGCAAATTGTAAGGAAGATAAATAGTGTCATTTGTGTGGTGTGTACTCCCTCCACCAAATCTCTCCAACAATGATTATGGAAATAGAATTCAAGTAAAAACAGATGACCCATGTTTGCATGGGAAATAAGCAGATCGCTTTCGTCTAGTGCATGAAGAATGAATCTCAATCTCTCCCTGCCTCTCTCCCCATATGTATATACACACAAACACATACACAGGTTTATATACATGCATAGTAAGTCTGTATGTACATATACACATATATGCATATGTATATTTTGAAAGATAACCTTATTTTTTTCCTACCCTTTTTCTCTTTCTGAAGGGTTAATGACACAGAAGAAAGCAAGCTTACTACACTGAGGATCTGGAACTAAATCAGACACCAAAAAAAGATCAAGGATTGTTCTGTTTTTTTTTTTTTTGGTATCCAAGCTAAAATTTAAATTTTGTAAGAATAGTTATGCAGTTCACTTGCCCAGTCAACTGTACGTAAATTGGTACCATTTTATTCAACTTTCATACATTATAATTTTTGCTGTAAATATCGCCAGGAAAAAAAGTTAGATCTATTTTAGATAAAAATATATACAACAATGTTTAAGATCTTTTTGTTTGGTCTTCATAGTTTCATTTGTATGAAGATCATTTAACAATTAGAAACTAGTTTTAAATTTAAAAAAAATGGAGATTTTTTAATGAAGCAAAGGATCATTTAGTGATCCTTACTTACTGATAAAAATTTATGTCTGTTAGATACTTAATGGCTATAAATTTTATGTAGTGATATAATTACATTATTTAAAAATAAGTAAATTAAAACAGTTTCAATTGTAGTATGAAATGACATCATTAAACTATAGTTGATAAAAATTAAAATAATTCAGTGAATAAAATCAAAATAACAGATATATATGAGTTAGATATCCTAGAAGAGAACTACAATTTTTTTTTTTTTTTTTTGCTTTTTTGGGCCACACTGCATATAGAAGTGCCTAATCTAGGCTTTGAATGAGAGCTACAGGTGCTGGCCTATGCCATAACCATAGCAACACAGGATCTGAGCTGTGACTATGACCTGTACCACAGCTCATGGCAACTCTTTCCAACCCACAGAGCAAGGCCAGGGATCAAACCTGCATCCTCGTGGATACTAGTTGGATTTGCTTCTGCTGTGGCACAATGGGAACTCTGAGAACTACTCTTAAGTGCCGACACATTTTATAAAACTTAGTTATGTATTTGGCCAAAATTGTAAAAGTTTAAAATTTTTCATGCCATATTTTTGATAACAGTAAACATGAAAATTAAGTTCAAATTCGTGAAGAAAACAATGATCTTTTGAAATTGAACCATCAATTTTACATCCTAAAAATTTTTTGTTTAAAGAGGAAATAAAAGTGTTATTAGATATTTTTTAAAGTTGACATTTGAAAATATATTATTATATTCTCATTTAAGTGAAAAAAAATGGTACTTGCTACATTTTCATATGTACATCAATTTAATGAACTCTTTTCTCAATGTTCCGTATCAGTCACACACTATTTCAGCATGAGGGATAAGAGAACTAAAGAAACAAAATACCTCTCCAGGGAATTTCCTCTATCGCAAAGTTAAATAAGAAACAAACACATAAATAATAGACTAAAGCGCATGAAATTACATTTTGTGAAGGTCAAAATGGTTAAATACGGACAATTACATATGTTTCAACCTAATTTATAGAACATCAGGTAGATAGAAGATAAGTTTATAAGTGCTAAAACAGAAGTATATGTAAATGAAGTGTATGATGAGATATGAATATTTGTCTTATAGATCAACAGTGTGCTCAGTAATATACACAGAAAAAGACTTTGTGTCCATTTGGCTGATAATAGTAATGAAATCAACAATTTTGAGTGCATTGTTTCATGTTATTTTGCATATTTACATGATTGTACAGAACTATATGCTACATACAGAATGATTGTTCTCATCCTTTTTTTTAAGCAATGTGTGTGTTCTAAAGATATTATTCTCAAAATTATTTTTTTTCACTTAAAATTTAAGGGGTTATTTCTTGCTTTATTGATTACAAATTTAATAAATCATTTATTATCTAGACTCTTCCCTCCAAATAAAATATGTTTCATGAGGTCAATCAGTTTGTATTGCGTTTTTCATTCATTCCAGTACTTTCCAGCACTAAACAGTGTCTGGACTCAATACACATTTTTATTATGATTTTTAAAAAATTCTTATAAATTATATTTTTTATCAAAGTATATTTGGTTTACAATATTGTGCCCATTCCTGCTGTACAGCAAAGTGACTCAGTATACATAGATATGTGTGTGTGTGTGTGTATATATATATATTCTTTTTTATATTATTTTCCATAATTGTCTATCTTCTGAGATTAGATATAGTTCTCTGTGCTATAATTCCTCATTGCTTATCCATTCTAAATATAATAGCTTGCATCTACCAACCCCAAACTCCCAGTCCATTCCACTCGCCGCCCCCCTTTGGTGACCACAAGTCTTTTCTCTATATCTGTGCCCCTGTTTCTGTTTTGTACATAGGTTCATTTGTTCCATATTTCAGATTCCACATATAAATGACATCATATGATATTTGTCCTTCTCTTTCTGACTCATTTCATTTAGTATGATAATCACCAAATGCATCCATGTTGTTGCAAGTGGCATTGTTTCATTTTTTAATGGCTAAATAGTATCCCATTATATACATGTACCACATCTTCCTAATCCATTCATCTGCCAATGGGCGTTTAGGTTGTTTCCATGTCTTGGCTATTGAGAATAGTGCTACTATGAACATGGGGGTGCATTATCTTTTTAATTATAGTTTTGTCCTGATATATGCCTAGGAGTGGGATTGCTGGATCATATGGTAGTTCTATTTTTAGTTTCTCATACATATTTTCAATAAACTATTAAATACATTAATACAACCACTATTAAGCTATATTTTTTTCATTCTGAAAGCCACCAAGTATGGAATTATTCTTATATCTGAAGACCCATCTAATGCTCCCATTCTCAATTCTGCTGCACAGATCATGTAGCACAACATTGATCTGGGATTGCTTTATTGCAGATTTTATTGGTGAATGACATTTATTGCTTTTTTACAATTGAAAATATTTAATGATTCCAATAACAATCATTTAAAATATGCTTTTGTAAAGCAGAACACAAGCAAAATTACAACTCTCTTGATAATCCAGTTATCACTGTAAACATATAAATTATATCATATTATTACTTCTCACATCCTTTTTCTACTTTCATTTAAATGTAGAAAGATAAGGAACATATATCCCGCTTTTTTCACATAAGAAAAAAACCTTTTTTTATTCAGAAGGAAATATATTTTCATATCATGGCCTAAACTGATAAGCAGAATTTAAATTAATATTAAGTGACTTGGTATTTTTAAATTTCTATTCTCTATCACTCATATACATATTATAAAGTTATATGAAATGCTTTAGTAATTGGTGTGTCACCTAGAAATTGTGGTTTGATAGTACCAGACTGCATGTTTTAGTATAGAGAATGTGTGAGAAGATATAAAAAATATTCACGTCTTATTTATTAAAATTAAAATGAATTTTGGTGTTCCTTGGTGGCCTGGCAGTTAAGGACTTGGTTTTGTCATTGCTATGGCTCAGAAGTTCCCTGGCCTGGGAACTTCTGTATGCCATGAACACAGCCAAAATTAATTAAAATGAATTTCAATTCATGCATCAGCCAAAATTAATTAAAATGAATTTCAATTTATGCATCAGGGATTCTTCATTTGACATTCTCGTTGACAGGTAACAGAACACGTAAAGAAGTGTAGATGATTTTCTATGGAGAAAAATAAAACCACTTTGCCTTTTATGCTTGACTTTGGTGTCTTGGAAATTTTAAACATTTTTTCTAAGTGCTCCTCATGCTCCTGGGAGTAAAGAACACTAGAAAGAGAGATCTTAACATGATTTTGCCAGTTTTCACAGCTCAGTTTTATCATTCATGAGATGACTGAAGGCCACCAATTTCTTACATCAGATTCATGGGGCAAAAACTACTAAAATATTTAGTTCTCAAAAAAAAAGATAAATGAGCAGTCAGATCAGATGTAGGGCTTGAAATGAAAGGAAGAGCTCTGATGAGGTGACTGTTGGGAAGCAGCAGGAGGGGAAATATGGTAACGGAAAGAAGGAAATGAGAAACACATCTTATTATTGTGTATTTTGTTAGAATGCACCAGACCTTCGGTAACTCTTTTTCTCACTCTCTGGCCTGGTGAGAAAACTGAAGCTGTGTGATACTTTATTAACATTTAGGAGATCTTTATTTCAAACTAGTGCTGCCTACTCCTGAAATTTTTCTGCACTTTTTTTCTGCTACATCAACACACAATCATTCATTGTGTTTAGGGGACTCTAATCCTTGATAGTCACTGAGCTATATACTTAGAGGTCTAGGACACAGTAGTTAAACGTGGACTTCAGAATCAAACTATGGGATCTGCCCAGCTGTGTGGCTTTAAGTAAGTTCCTCAACCTTTCTCAAACTCAGTAAAGAAGAGAATAGGAGAACACACACACTTCAAATGGCTACTGTACAGATTAGACAAGTTATTGTGTCTGAAGCTCTTAGAAAACTGCCTAGCAGGTATAGAGGTAACTACATATCTATTGGCTACCATTATTTCTTAACATATCTAATATCTAGATTAACCCTTCATGCTAATCTACATTCATACCATTCTTGTATTCTGCTTTCCAGCAAATGAAAAAATTTTAAAGTTTCTCAAAAAACCTAGGACTTTCTTGCTTTGAACCCTTTGCCCATGCAATTTTCTCTCCTTGAATTAACTTCCTCTTCACTTTCCACCTTGCTAAATTGGCCCTAGCACAGATGTCACTTCTTTAAAAAGCCTGCCCTTTTTCATAAATTGACTGTCTCTCTTTCAGTTGCATCTACTATAATATTTCCATGTGTCGTTTATCATACCTTGTCTTGCAAAATCTTTGTGGTATAAGGCATGTTTCTTAAACTATGATTCACAGATCCTAGGGATCTGCAGACATATTCTCTGCTTTTATGAGAAGTTAAACATTTTGTATTTGCATTTGGATAATGGTCTTATGAGACAGTGTAAGCGTATTCTGTCACCTGTATGACATCCTTGTAACTGAATATTGACATGCATTTTCATTGCCCATGTTTGCATTTCTGTTTATAATCACCTTTAGGAGAGGTGAAGGACAAAAAATATCTCTTGTCATGGTAAGACAGGTTTCGTAAGGTTCAAATAAGAAAGAGTCATGGGAAAAAGCACATCTCTGCACATTACAGAGCATGAGGGACACCAAAAAATTCCTGCTCCCTGTGCCATATTCACATGGTAAGGTGATGCTAAAGGACCATTTTCATCTTTAATATACCAACCATCCAAAATTCACTGACTATCAGTGTAGTAGCAAATATGCAAAGAATGTGTTTTCTTTTTGTGCATTATAGCTTGAGTAATACCATTATATCGAATAGCCCATCAAAATAAGAAAAAATTTCATTGTTAATAAGAAAACAAAAAGAAGTGATTATGATGGTGACTCAAATTATGACTCTGCATACTCAAATTCAAAGTGATCAATTTGAAAACAAGTGAAACACAAAAAACAGGCAAAGATATTTCTGTTATTGAGTGTAATATCAGCAAATTACTTTCAACAAATTAACATAATATATACCATAAAACTGATCATCAACACTAATGCCATATTTAGGTATTTTATAGGTTTTTTTAGTTTCTTAATTTTAAATGTATTCTTTAATTCAACAATTAATTATTGTTTTTCTATGTACAAACCAGTCATCTAGTTACTGCCAACATAGCAATGAAACAACAAAAATCTTTGTCTTGGTTCAGTTTTTCACTGTAATGAAAGAGGAGACAGTCACCAATATAAACACGTTAAACATACAGTGTGTGAGATAGATTAGTGATGAAGAAAAATAAAATATGGAAGTGGACAGAGGAGAGTTGAGGACTCTCCAAATTTTATTTTATTTATTCGTTTATTTTTATTAGAGATGTTGGTATATTTTAGAATTTTCCTTCCAGCTTCTGATATTACACATCAATAAACATAATTCCATCTTGCAATGAAACCTGTCAAAATTATAAGACAATGAGAGCCTCATTGAGGAGGTTCATGATTAGCTTTACTTAAATACTTTTGGGGTAATACCTTCCTTATAGTGGAATCACTGGTTTTGGTATAATTCTTCTAGAGTAAACACCCAGTTTTTACTCCTTTCTAAAGTATTTTCAGGATAATCTAAATATTATGCTTCTTCTGAGATTGTGGTCAAATCTTTTTCAAGGAATCTCTTTGGTTAAAGCATAATACGCAGTGATACAATATCTGGTGTGCTAGTCTAGGTCCAAGGTCCAAAGTTCTTACTGGCATTGTGCTTCTAACCAGCCCAGTGAACTTGAAAAAGATGTTTAACTTCTGTGGGCTTGGTCCCTTTGTGTGTCAAGTGATCTTCTCAGATTATGCCCTTTCAAGATCTCCTTAACATTATATGAGTCTTTGAATATAAATTTAAATTACAAATTTATTTGTCCTACTTCTATGCTTTGTCAGATAACATATTTGAGCTCTGACATTAATTTTTATTTTTTGGCCAAGTTTTTTTAAGTTGTATTGAATTACAGTTGAGTTTCCATGTTGTGATAATTTCTGCTATACAGCAAAATTATGCAGTTATACATGTACAGATATCCATTTTTTTCAGATTCGTTTTCCATATAGGTTATTACAGAATATTGAGTAGAGTTCCCTGTACTCTGTACAGCAGGCACCTGTTGACCATCTACTCCACATACAAAAGTCCGTATATGCCAATCCCAAAGAAACTTGCAATTTGAATAATGTGGTCAAGTCTCCGTGAATGGATGAAATTCCACTGAAGATCCGAGGGACTTTTGTGCAGTTAACCAGGGAAGGACACGTCTGGCAGAAGGGAATAGAAGATATTAATGCGCTAAAGCAAGAGCATGCCTGTGTGTTTGACAAGAGTGAATAGGTCCACGTGGCTGGAAAGATCTAAGTAAGGGACAGAATAAAATGAGATAACATTTGAGGTGAAAAGAGGAGTCACACTATGTAAGGCCTTGTAAATCATGGGAAGGGTTTTGGCTTTTATAAGAGTCCAGTGGAAACCACTGAGAACGTTGTAGCAGAGAAGTGCTGTGAAATGATTCAGTTTAGCTAGAATTTCTTGGACTTTTGTATTGAGAATGGACTTAAAGGCATCAAGGGCAGAACAAAGAGCCATGTAGGGCGCCTACCTTCAGTGGATACTAACGGTGACCTGAACCAGGATGGGAGCAGTGAGGGTTAAGAGAAAAGTTTGCTGTCAGAATATATTTTGAAGATAATAAAACCAATGGGAGATGCAGATGCCCTGGATGTGGGGAATAAGAGAAAGAGGGTTAAGGATGGTGCCAATATTTTTATTTGAAATATTGGAGGGATGTAGTTGTCATTAACTGAAAAAGGAAAGACTCTAGAACTAGTTGGTGTGAGAACAGAGTGAAACATTAAGAGGTAATTTTACCCACAGTAAGTCTAAGACTCCTTCACATCCACTGAAAATATCTTTTGGTTGAGGCTGCACAAAAGTTATAAGTTATAAAAGTTATACCTTTTGTATTTCAAAAGTAACATCATCAAGATCATAATTTAAATCACCAATGGGTGCCTACCAGGATTTTTCTTTTTCAAAAAGGAGAAACACTATAGTAGGCGATAAGAGCTCAAAGCAGTTTGAGGTCAGGCAAATCAAAATCTGAGTTCTGCTTAGGTCATTTTCTAGAGATGTGACTTTATAGGAGTAAATTCTTTGGACATCTATTCATTTCTAAAAGTGGATGTGGTAGTACAAATATAAGAAGGTTGTGAGAATTAAATGAGGTAATGACCATAAAATATAAAACTCAAAGTTGTATATGGCACTTAATTTCCTAAAAATATGATATGCTCTAAAAAAATGGCAGAATCTGGGTTCCCACTGTGGGGCAACAGGATTGTTGGCGTCTCTGTGGCGCTGGGATGCAGGTTCGATCCTTGGTCCCAGCACAGTGGTTTAAGGATCCAGCCTTGTCACAGTTGTGACTTAGGTCACAAATCACAGCTTAAATCTGAGCCCTGGCCTGGGAACTCAAAAAAAAAAAAAAAAAGGAAAGAAAGAAAAAAAGAAAAGAGAGACACTACAATAAGCCTGGTTCAATGAAGAATATGAGCAGTGAGAACAGAGGATCTGTCATCCCAACACATGTATTTGGGAGTGGAGAACCAGGGATTTCATACTCCAAGAAGTATGAATTAAAGCCAAATATTTAGACATGGTGTGAAAGCCGTAGATGAGGGCAAATTGTGCAGCTGAGAGGACTTCTCAGGCTCAGCAAAGATGAGGAAGATCAAGCATACGATGGATATCAGGTAGGAAAATGTTAGATATCAACATTTACTGAGTAGCTTTTTAAAAAGCATGGTTATAGGTACTTTCTAACGAATCTTTATAATACAATGCATCAGCTGCTCAAAGTCACAGAAACGGAATTCAAACCTAGGTCTTCTATGTTTAGTAAGCTTTTACCATAACTTTATGGGACTGATCCGTTCTTAGAGAATTTAAATAAACTATATGTGCAAAATGTAAACAGACACACACATACATATACATTCTATATCCATGTCCACTCACATACATACATATACAACCACATACATACACACAAAGTGGTTGGTGTTATTTCTAAAATAGCCGAGCACAAGATGAGCTTAGAGAAAGTGTAAAGACAGAGTCAGTATGTTTAGTGAAGGATCTGAGGGCAGGTTCTCAGCGTCTTAAGGCATAAGGAAGACTGAGTCAAGGTCTGTGAAAGAGAACATTCCTGCCATTCTTGTTGTGGGGGAGGGACCAGGGTCTCTGTGGTTGACTTTTGACAGAAAGACTAGGCAGAACCTTGGTGAGGCAAACAAGTCATTTACTATTGCCCTCGGGAGCCAGCCTACCGAGTGAGCTCTAAAAAGTCGTATGGATTTCAGTCAGTGTCCCACCTCCCCCCCAGTCACATAATTAGCTCTCCACATCAATGGAATCCTCAATGCACTTTTGATGGGTTGGTCTATGTCCTGCTGTGGTGTCTCAGCAGTCCATCAAATTAAAAATGTCAGCATGTTCTTTGGAGGACATGAAGTCAGCCCAATCCAAAGACAAGCAAAGTAGCTGAACTTCCCATAACGAAGTAGTACAGTGCCATGGAAGAGTTTCATAGGCAGAGATACCTTAAATCTGGAGTATAACCGAAGGTCACTGAGCCTGGAATGCTGTCTTATTTGTGTCAGTGAGAGGTAATCAGGGAGAGAATAAGCTGTCACTCATTATCATAACCTCAAAAGCATAGGACTATACCACCCAGAAATATCCTCAACTTCCAAACTTGTGATTCAACATTCACGCCACTTTTCCTTTCAACTATCATTATATAATAAGTTTATTAGGCCCTGGATACAATACTATGTAATTTTCCTTATGTTTATTTTAAAAGACCAATACTAGTACTCTATTCCATAATTGCATGGAAAATATGCTCTTTTTATATATCATGGTATTACTTATTAATTAACACGTATATTCTATAAAATATTGTATAAAACCACATTTCCTCTATTTAGGTTAAGCTCTCTATATTTGCTCATATTCTGGTTTGTAAAGTACAGATTATTTTAATCGTAATCAAATTAATAATTTTGTGAAGTGTCAGTTAACATCTGTCATCCTCACTAGGCTGTAGTCACCTTGAGAGTAGAAACTCTACCTCAGTCACTTTGAATCCCTAGCATTTAGTAGGCGTCTCAATAAATATTTGTTGAATAAATGCAAAAAATAAAATCGTAATGTATGGAAGACTTCTACTTCCAGAAATATAGACTAGATAGTCTTTGCTTGGTTCCTCACTTTAAGTACATATATAAAACCTCCATATATATGTATACTTATCTACATATATAATTAAATGTATATGTTTATATATACATATGTGTGTGTACACACACACACACACACATACACATATATATAGAGAGAGAGATACATATATATATATATAGAGAGAGAGAGAGAGAGGAAAAAAGAGAGTGGCTCTGAAAGGTGGAGAAGAATAAGAGGAACCTGCTGGGGTGCTGGGACTGAAGGAATGATATGGCAGTGTCCTTAGATTTTCTTTGTGCCTCATATAGAACAGACTGGATGCTGGAGAAGCCAGCAAACCAGACACACTGATGAGCACAGATCAAAAAAATGGTTCTAAGAAAAATCCACTTTCTTTAATCAAAGAAACAGGCAAGGGACAGCACGGCAAGGCAGAAAACTTTTGGAAAATAATTGCTCTATTCCAGCCAAAACTCACATACACGCACACACAAGCTGAGTGGAAGATGTGGATTTCCGGTGTTGTCAGGTCACAAGGAGGCATCTCAACTCCCCCGCAGGGAAGGCGTCAGAGAGTGGGCGGCTGGGAAGCTGGGATAGGGACCCTCGCCGGACTGTGATGACAAGGTTCCCATGATGTTTGTGGAGACCATGTGAGAAGTCTGCCTGCATTGTCCCCTCTCACTCAGCAGTAACACTGCACCCTTCTCTTGAGGACTGGTACCAGGGGAGGCCCAGTGGGGAGTTAGGATGTTCACCGCCACCTGCAATAAATAGCCTACTCCCTGGTCAAGCCGGTGGGGGCTACCTGGGGAAAAATCATGAGGGTTCCTGCAGGAAGCCCCGGTCCAGGGCTGTGTGCAGACGCCTAGTGAAGTGCTGCCTTCCCACTTGAGCCCAGCAGTAATACGAACCCCTTCTCCACTGGGTCTTGGTGGAGGCTGAAATGATGACTTAGAATTCCATCTCCAGATGGCAGTAAAGAGGCAGTTTCCGTCTTTCCCGTAGAATCCATGACAGAGGAGACCTGTTAAACAAAAGCTGTAAATAAGGCCCAGAGGCTTGTAACAAAATTCCAAAATGTCTGAGTTTCGATAAAAAATCACCTGTCATAGAAAAATATCAAGAAGATCTCTAAACGAGTAAGAAAAGACAGTCAAATGACACCACTAACTGAGAAGACACAGATACTAAAATTATTTGACAAGGAGTTTTAAAACAGCCATCATAAAAATGTTTCAATGAACTGTTATGGACATGTTTGAAATAAATGAAAAGATGGAAAGTCTTAGCAAGTAAGTAGAAGGTAGAAAAAGGGGACAAATGTAATTAAAACTTAATAATATGATAGTCAAAATTTTTTTCCTTTTTTTTTTTTAAACTTTTTAGAGCTGCACCTGTAGTATATGGAAGTTCTGAGGCTAGGGGTCAAATTAGAGCTACAGCTGTCAGCTACAGCCACAGCCACAGCAATGTCAGATACCAGCCGCGTCTGTGACCTACACTACAGCTCATGGCAACGCTGGATCCTTAACCCACTGAGCAAGGCCAGGGATCGAACCTTGTTCTCATGGATGCTAGTCAGATTCCTTTCCACTGAACTATGATGGGAACTCCTCACTTGATACTTTTTTGCCTCTCCTACACACATGTAAATGTTTCACTGTACATTCTATCTGCTAACATCTATGAAAATATGTACTTGTTAAATGGAAATATTGAATAACCACTCATTGTTACATCTTCAAGACCTGAAATGTAGACAAGGAAATAGCTTACTTACTGAAAGTGTTCAGCACTGAAAAAGCAAATCCACATTAAGTTGTGCTGTGTTCAGCATTTAATACAGTATTCTGCACATAGCAGGGATTAAATATATACTTTTTGGAATGAATTTACTAAATAATAGCACATTGTGAGTTTTCAATAATTGATAAGTGGTGGTTGTAGTAGCAGCAGTAATTTCAGTAGTAGTAGTAGAGTACTATTAATAATAGTAATTATAGAGTACAATTAATACTAGAATTTAAAAAAAATGACCTCATATATTAAATACATACTAAATTACTGTATTACCAGTACTCAAGTTGGTCATCATTTCCATTTTTCTGCCCTGTTTTTCTGGTCTGCTTTTGTTTGTTTGTTTACCACGCCCATGGCATGTGGAATTTCCCAGGCCAGGGATCAACCCCACGCCACAGCAGTGATCCAAGCCACTGCAGTGACAATGCCAGATCCTTAACCAGCTGAACCACAAAGGAACTCCAGTTCTGGCTTTTGAACAGCCAGCATTAGCATTCTCTCATCCTCTACTCTGCTCAGAAGTCAAGCCTAATAATCAACTACCTGCTACTAAACTACCATGATACTAAAATTCTAGGAAAATGAAAAGTAACCTTTCATTGCAAAAATGCTCAAGGTCCCTGCCTTAAATGGTTCCTAAAATAATAAATCTCCATGTTTTTGATAAAGACATTTAAAAATTAGTAGCCTCAAGGATTAGCTGAGTCACAGGTGAGTGCTTTGACCCAAAGCTTTGCCAGTGACAGTTTTTATTATTATTATTATTATTATTATTATTATTATTATTATTATTATTACTACATTTCTAAGTGCTTCATGGCATATGTTAAATTATTATGTAGATCTCACTAGATAGCAACTTCAAACTCCTGAGCAGTTGAATAATTCCCTTTATCACCATGGTTCCAAGCATTTTCTCCTGCATTTCCTGGCGAGCTGGAGGGTGGAGGGGAGATGACACTGTTCCCTCTTTCACAGGCCACAGGGCCTGCACTTGCTAATCCAATAAAGATTTTGTTTAAGTGAAGTAACATCTTATCTCTTATGTCAACTATTGAGGAAGAGCATGCAAACTCAAAAGCAGCTGCTGCAATATTCTTAAGAAGCAGATGAACCATTTCTTCCAGAGGGTTATTTGCTTAGGTTTTGCCAGATAGTAAAAAAAAATGCTTTCATTTCTTCATAGCTTTCTTTCACAGATTTTGTGAAATTGGCAGACCTTTATTAATACACACTGATTAATTCTGGCAAACATGCATCCTTCCATGGTTTTTGCTTTTGCTTTATAATGTGGAATGTAAGAGTTCGAAGGTCCCTTTTATTTGTCCTATGATTTAATGTCCCCATCAGAGGAAATGCTCATGTATAACTTAACCTGTTGAAAACAAACTATGGTTTTCAGAATAAAGAATACCTATAACCAAAGATAGCTATAAAAATTAACCCAGAGCTGATAGCTTAGAAATAATGCTGGAAGCTTAGATATCGTCCATCCATCATTCTTATTTACAAAGGACCAGACACTGTCCCTGTAGCGAAGGGGCTCTTCTAGGATCGAACCTCAAATTAATGTGAACTGAAGTTCTCTTTATTTGAGCCCTGATTCCTGATCCAGATTTTGTTCTACTTCAGTGCTATAAATCCTTCCTCCTGAGAATGCTTTTTGGATTCTTCATCTGGTCATTGACTGTTTCAGCATTTTCCTTTTGGTTTCCCTGCTTTCTTTGCTTTCTCAGGTCTATCCTCCTCAATGCAAAGTTGCCTGGATTTCCCTGCTTTACTTTGCACCACAGATTTTCATTTTCTCTCAAATTTGTGTCTTTCTTATAGGACAAAACTTTAATCCTGATACTAAAAACTATCAGTATGTGTTTGTTTATTCATTCAGTTGGTATTTATAGCGCATTTTGCTTTTGTGGTTCCATGGATTATAGCAAATATGTAGGAGAGACATTCCCTGCCTTCAAGAAGAACTTAATATATCATGGTAGGTAACTTAAAGGGAGCCTAGACAGCTAATTAAAACAATGTTTCAAAACTACGGCTCATTGGTCAAATCTGGCCCATAATTTTTTTGAAAGTAAAACTTTATTGCAGAAGTTATTTCCATTTGGTTACACATTATCTAAGGCTACTTTGTGCTTCAGCGGAAGAGTTGAGTTTCAACAAACACCATATGACGCATGAAGCCTAATGTATTTACTTTCTAATGATATCTTACAGAAAAAATATTCTGACCTCTGTATCAGGGACTTTTTTTTTTTTTTTTAAAACAGCCATACCTGTGGCATATGGAAGGTCCCAAGCTAGGGGTCAACTTGGAGCTGCAGCTGCAGGCCTACTCCACAGCCACAGCAATGTGGGATGTAAGCATGTCTGCGACCCATGCCATGGCTTATGGCAATGCTGGATCCTTAACCCACTAAGCAAGGCAAGGGATCAAACCTGAACCCTCACAAACACTATGTTGGGTTTGTTCTTAACCTGCTGAGCCGCGATGGGAACTCCTGAAATAAGTTTTAATGCCATTTATTTAATAAATTTTTCATTCCCATAAAATTTATATAATAGAAAAATGTGGTTAACATAGTGTTAAGATGGCATGAAGGTTACAAAATGATCCATTTGTTGTAAATTGAATTTATGTGTATAAAAAATATGACAAAATATACCCTAATAGATTAGCAGTTTGGGTATTTGGTGGCAGTATGGGCAATATTTTCTTGATTTTTCTTTCTTCATTTTCTTCAATTCATCACCACTAAGACCTGGCTTACAAAAAATTTAAAGGATTTCTTCAAGGTGGAATGAGATAACGATAAATGCAACACAAAGGCATATGGAAGTATAAAGTTCACAGGTACAAACACAGATCACAGTAATACTATAATGGTAGTACAGAAGTCACTTTTAATTCAAATACAAAAGTTGAAGGAGGGAGTTCCCACTGTGGCTCAATAGTAATGAGCTTAAGTAGTATCCGTGAGGATATGGGTTTGATCCCTGGTCTCGCTCAGTGGGTTAAGGATTCAATGTTGCTGTGAGCTGTAGAGTAGGTCACAGACATGGCTTGGATCCCCAGTTGCTATGGCTTTGGCATTTCTGTGGCACAGTTGTGGCTGTGGCAGCTACAGCTCTGATTCAACCCCTAGACTGGAAACCTCCATATGCAGTGGGTGTGACCCTAAAAAGACAAAATAAAAAGGAAAATTGAAAGAAAAGAATGATAAAAAACTATAACTATAAAAATTTTAATAGATGTATAGTATAGAAAGATGTGATTTATGACTTTAGTAACATAAAATATGTATGTTAAGAAGTGAAATTGTAGTTTTTGTATGCAGTTGAACATGTTATCAGCACAGAAATGGATAACTATAACTCTGATGCCAAATGAAAAAAAAAAAGGAATGATAAGAAAATAAAACTGTGGGCGTATCACTGGTGTATATACATGCAAAAATATTCAACAAAATACTAACAAACCTAATTCGATAAGACATTAAAAGCATCATTCACTGTGATAAAGTGGGATTTATTCCTGGGATACAAGAATGGCTTAAAATAGGAATACCAATCAATATGTTACACCACATTAACAGAACAAAGGATAAGATTCACATGAACATTAGATGCCTAAAATTATTTGACGAAATTCAACACTTTCATAATAAAGATTCTTAACCAGTTCGGATTAGAAGGTATATTTCAACATAATACATTTCATATACAAAAAGCCCGTATCTCACATTGTATTCAGTGGTGAAAATTTGAAACATTTCCCAGTAAAACCAAGAACAAGGCAGGGATTCCTACTCTCACCACTTCTATTATATTAATACAGTACTGGAAATCTTAGCTAAAGCAATTGGACGAGTTAAAAAAAATCCAAATTAGAACAAGAGAAGTAAAACTATACGTTTTCACAAATGACATGATCTTATATTTATAAGCCACGCAATATTTCACAAAAACCCTCTTCGAACTCATCAATGTAGTCAGCAAATTTGCAGTATGCAAAATCAACACACAAATATCGTTTTCGTATTTATATGCTAACAACGATCAATCTGAAAAAAAATTAAGAAAACAATTTCAAAAATACTTAGAAATAAACTTCACCAAGAAGGCAAAAGACTTATACACTAAAAACTATAAAACATTTCATTTCTAAGGACGACAAAACTGAATGGAGAGATATCTTGTGTTTGTATATTGGAAGAGTTAATAATGTTAAAATGTCCATACTACCCAAAGCAATCTACAGATGCAATGCAATCTCTATCAAAATTCCAATGACATTTTTTTAAAGAATAGAAAAAAAAATTAAACTTCATATGGAGCCACCTCCTTGATTTGAATCTCCTTGATTTCCTTTGAATCCTGGTATATATTCATGCTTCTGTGCAATTCCGTGGGAAAGTGGCCTAGGTCTTCTCAGGTCATGGGGGGTAATCAAAGTTGGATTCTTGGGGTTGTGAGAGAGTGATGAAGGTTCCAGTTCATCTTGGTGGATTTCAGCTTGTTCGCATGCATTCTAGTTTGGTTTTGTTTTTTCCCACTTCACATCCATCTTCCCTTCTTGACTGTGATTCCTGCTAGACTGTAGGTCTGCCATCATATGCAGGAGCAACAGACTTTCATGGACTGCTTAACCAGCTGCCACTACAGCGCAATGTCTACTCCATAGAATAAATTTCTTTATAACATTTATGCTGGTTTGATGTGTCTAATTAAATTGTAACTGTTACATGATGAGAAGACGTATTAAACTTGAACAATAAGGTGAATTCGAACATGGAATTTGGTTCTGAAGTTTGCAGAGAAAGACCCTGGGTCCTAAAGACTTTGTGGAGCAATAAAAATAGCCCTGATCTGTCTACTCTGGATTCATTTACACGATATAATAAATCACTGCTATTTGAGGTTTCTGTTCCATGTAGAACTAAGGTCTAAGAGATGCAGATGACAACTTCAACTACTCAATGATGATATTTGCTTGAAGTACTGAGAATAACAGTAATATTTCATAAGAATTTTATAACAATTCAGAGGCTGCGTATTAGTTCATAAGAAAAGCATGTTACTATCAATTTATTAAACTTGTCAATCAGAGTCACTTACATGGGAGAGTGATAGAAATTTTACCTAGTCTGTGACATTCTTCCTTCTGTGGAAGATGTTGACGCCAATTATACACAGAGCCAATGCAAGCCCTCCACTATTCCCACTCCCTTAATTGGCTCGTATGTCTCTTTCCCAGCTTGTGGGGATAAATTTATATATA
Organism: Catagonus wagneri; assembly: GCA_004024745.2. Taxonomy (NCBI): domain Eukaryota; kingdom Metazoa; phylum Chordata; class Mammalia; order Artiodactyla; family Tayassuidae; genus Catagonus; species Catagonus wagneri. The sequence continues at coordinate 7,312,630 of PVHT021183710.1, read as the reverse complement.
CGCTTTCTTTGTCCCCAAATCTGAATGAACTAAATTGAACAACCTTTATTTGTTTCCAAGCCACTGGGTATGAAGTAGCTAGATGATTTCCGAATCTTAACATCTGTTGCTTCTGGATTTAAATAATAAAGCCCCTAAATCATAGGATGAAATATGGAAGAGATAGTGTTAGTTTTTGCATGAAACTTACAATAAAATTATTAATTTAAAATCTTGGATCTGAAAATATTCTAGCAGGTCATTTTTTTTTTAGAAGTGTGTGCTACTTTCCCCCGATGTGCTAATAGGAAAACATGATGTGCAACCTGTGTGTTTGAATTTTAAGTGATAGATATTAGACTGAATATTATGGAAAATTTTCACATCTCTGATTTTTCTATTTCTGGCTCCTCTGGTGTTTGATAAGTGTATGTATAGACGTGGGGTTAATACAACTGGGCTCATAATTCAGTAGGTTCATTTTCGATATGTATAACACTGGGCAAGATATTTAATCTCTCTTAGCATCCTCATCTGCAAGAGGATTATTAGCACCTTTCTCTGCAAAATGAGGATTAAGATAAGGCATGCATTATATGAACAACAAAATAGGAATTGGGTAGATGCTAGTGTTTCCTATTTGCCTTCTCCTAAACTAAGCAGTAATCCAAGAAACCTCCTGTTCCCCTTGCTTATTCTAAGATCAAAGCAAATTTCAATATAAAAGATATATTCCAATAAGGAAAAAAGTTATGTTTATCTTCATCATTGCTTCTGTTTCACTGATAAGAAAATGAGATATCATGTGAATTCAGTTCTCCCTATTATAGAGTCATCTAAAAGCATTTGTGGAAAATATATTGGACATTTTAGAAACCTATCCAGGTAATCATGGTCATTTTATGAGTATTGATTTCCTTGGCTCTATATAAAACCTCTTATATCTTCCAGTGTCTTTGCTGGATTGCTCTTTTATGGAGAAGTAACATTTTGCCATGAGAAGTGTGTAAAATATTTAACTCCTCGCCATTTTTTTTTCCTTTTGGTCAAAGGTCAGGCTTTAATGAGATGGATTACTTGAGGGCCTGGAGCATATTTTTGCAGTGACTACATAGCTGTCAAAATCTTTACAGTAACAGAAAACTATTGACTTTTCTCAGCTTAGAAACGAGCAGCGATCAAAAAGATTATTGAACCCACAGCAAGTGTCTTTTAAAAGTCTTCATGACCTTGTCATTACTTCATTTGCTGGGAGAAAAAAATCCAAAGTTAATTTGCTAAAGGAGACAGGCACTCTGTGTTGTTTTTTTTAAATGATGACACCAGGGAGAGATATGTAGGGTTAATGCTGGGAAACAATGAAACATAACATAAGAAAGTTAGATTGGGATTGGCTCTGTAATGCTGGACAAAGTATTGAGTATAACTCAGTAAACATTGTTGAGGGCATTTTTCATGAAACATTATGACAAAGATAAAATTTACAGAGAAGGTGAGAATGAGAGAAGCTGGTTTTATGCCCATGGTAGGCAAACAAAGTAACGAAATAACGTAATATGTAGTAGCATGAGTAGATAAAGAGCTGTCTTGAGAGTCTATAGGATTGGATTCCAGCTCTCTGAGTTCAGTCTCTCTAACTCCTTGCATTTTACCTTAACCGAAGACTGAGGACTGCTCAGAACCCAGGCATCTTCTCAGCCAATTCATTCACACACACACGCACGCACGCACGCACGCGCACGCGCGCGTGCGGTCACTAACCTATCATCTGGCAATTATGTCTTAGAACTTGAATATAATTCTGGCCAAGTTCCAAATCTAGAGACCTCCAGAAGGGGACAAAGAATTAAAGTTAAGATTCATTAGAAATGGAAGTGATTGAATCTGGGTGCTTTTTCCACTTTCGACCTCTCATTCTTGAGGAACAGCTTCAAGCTTATAATGTAACAATTTCCCATTTCTTTCAACTTGAAAGTGGCTGTGGCCTCTGGACCTTTTGCTGAGTTTAAAAATTATGGGATTCTATGTGGGCCAGTATGAGGAACTTATAGACCTGACTTGAAGGAAAGAGCCAATTATTGGTAGTTAGCGATCTTGTCTTATAATTTTTTTGACAGTTTGAAAAAAGTTGTATAATTTCCACGGAATCAAAGAAATAAGAAGCATTCAGGCTGTATAAAAATTGAAATGGACATATATTCCAAGTTTTTCTGCTTTTATGTTACTCAAAATTCTGAGGCATAGCTATAAACCTAATTTTGGAAGTGAGATTATGAGACTAACAACATATGAGAGAGTGTGTGTGTGTGTGTGTGTTTGTGTGTGTGTGTGTGTTTGTGTGGGGGAGTGTGTTAGACGTGTGTGTGAGATCTCTTATAAAACCACTTCAAATGCTTTTAGATAGGATTAGCAATTGGTTGATTTGCTTTCACAGCAATTATGGAATTATTAGCTAGACATTAGTTTACAAATTGCTCAATTATAGCCCGTATTCTTGAGTGAGGTGGATTAGTTATGAAAGCAAATTCTTTGAGGGTTTTGATTGAAAGTTAATTTATAGAATATAATATATTTTTCTACTTGTAATATTTACTTATCCAGCTGATTTGCCAGTAAAGTTAAAGATAATCTACTGCAAGGAAATCCTCCCTGCTAAATCTTATGAGAAAATATCTTGAAAATTATGGCTTGCTGTTGAGATTTCCTCCCTGCTTGGGATATAACATGGCTTGTTATAATAATGCACATGTGATGGATTTTAGGATCACATTTTGTCTTCTAGAGGGGAGTTTAAAAAGATATCTTAAGTATTAGGTTGTCTGTAGTTATCAATGCAATATCTCAATAGAGTTTTTTCTCCAAAGAGTGCAAAGTTCTTATAATATGAAAAAATCGATTGACCCACCTACTGCAGGTAAGGGTGAAGCAGAAAAAGGAACTCTACTCAGCTTTTATTTCTGGTTGCTTGAATTAGCCATAAGAAACCTGATATGTCAGGGAAAAATTGAACTCCCAATATTTATATGTTGGCTTCAATTCAATGATATGGAAGAACTTGACAGACTCTTCAAATGAAAGTCCATTTTCTCATTCTTATTTGGGACAACGGACTGTGTGGTCCTGGTTATTTCAGAATTATCTACAGCCACACTAAAAGGTACAGTAAGTGGATATGTGAGGGGAATGAAATTAGAAAGGCATTTCAGATTGGCAGAATGTAATTACTAATTTGAAATTTACCCAGGACATTTGCTGTTGACACATTCAGTTGGTGCAAAGGATCTTTAATTACCCAAAGCAACTAGTTTGTGGTTTCACATCTCAATGGAAAGAAAGCAATTCCTGGAGCAAGGCATTGTAAACACCAGGCAGTTCTGAAGCATTCTTTCTGATCAAAGGAAACCAGGGTTACTTCTTATTAGAGAGATCCACTGCAAGCTTGCTCAGTTATTTCTTAGGACAGGAGTCCCCAGACATTTTGTGGAGAGGAGCTAGTTTTCCTTTCTTGGAGTCAGTGTGTAATAAAGTAAAGACAAAGGGTTTTGAAACAAGATTGAGATTGTGGAAATCCTAGCTCCACCACTCACCAGCTCTTTGACCTTGGGCAGGTTATTTAACTTTCCCATATCTGATACCTTAAAAGGGAAATGATACTTATGTCAGAAAGTAATTAGATGGGGTTAAATAAATTAACATACATAAAATCTAGCAGAGTGCATGCCACTTAATCAGAACCCAGCAAATGTCTGTTTCTGTCCACAGAGTATGATGGTTGGTGAAGGTTACATTCTGCATGAAGTATCTCCACACGAATCAAGAACAAAACATTGCTTATAATTGTGTTTCCCATTGCATGAGTTGGACAAGAAACCTTAGAGATGAGTTTGGACCCAAATGCATTGCCTCAGACATCATGGTAGAGGGGAAAGAAGAGTCTGTGTTCTGTTCCTACTTACCTGCTTGGCTTTGGGTAAATCACTTAACCTCATAATCAGTTGCTTCTTCGGGTAGTCAAAGCCAATGATATTTTTCCTACTTACCTTGCAGGAGTGTGTGGAACAAACAGGTGTGTGAAATTTGTTTTCCATACTAGTGAACGCAATCCAATCAATATGACTATCCTTCCAGTCCCAGAAAAAGAGAAGATGAATTCATTCTTTTATATAAATAAATACGCAGTGATTGATTGCTAGGCCAGTTATTGTGCTAGGCACTGGTAAAGAAAACTAATTTGACATGCTTCATAGTATCATGGAGCTTAGAGTAACTCTAAACTTTCCTAAGACTCATGCAAAGTAGATATTCATTAATTATTTTTCTTAAATTGGATTGAATTAAAATATGTCTGATAAGGCTCTGTGCTCTCCTGACTGGAACATTTGTCTTAGGTATTTTCTGAAACAATTTGTGACTCATCAAGCATTTCAGGTAAATTATATATTCAGGGGTGACTATTCATTAATAGTTTTTGGATCCCAATAAAATCCTTGTTTCTCTTTTTCTCATTTTATTTACTTTAGATATCTTTGGGTTTATTTGCTTGCAGAATTAACCCTATTCTCATTTCATTTTTAGTATTTGGCTTATTTTTATTCTCATGTATTTATTAAACTTCTTTCTGTAAACATAACTTGTTCTTGTTTAGAAGGAGGAATAAAATCAGACAAGAACCTTAAGGTAAGAATTTTCTTACCAAAACTAGGATTGAAAATATATGATGTGTCCATGTTAGCTGGGCCACAGAATGTGTGAAATCAGAGCCATTTAAGTTGATGACCAGACTTCTAATATCTCATTAGATAAGGAAAGCAACAGGTACATTTATATTACATGGGAACTACTGCTGTTATCATTAGTCTTCAATACCCATTTCAAAGATGTATTCATGAGCAAAGCTGATATAACTCCTTTGCCCAAGTAGGAGTGGGCCTTTTAAATCAGAGGGTTGTCTCTGATTCTCAGATTAAAGAGTATTTCAGAAAAAGTTGAATAGTAGACAGGGATCTGTTGTCCATCCATGCTGCATTATGTGACCAGCTGGTTGTGCGATAGCAGCAACTAAGGACAAACTTCTGTTGCTGTTCCTGGAGCCCACTCTCTTAGATCAGTCACACAAACACTCGGATCACATGCTTGGACCATTCTGAGTGACAAATTTCCAGTTCTGCAGGAATTATAGAATGTGTCTGCAGAAAGCCCCGTGGAAGTCACTGGGGTCAGGAAAGATCATCGGCGTAACTGGCTTGTGGAGCCCTTTCTGAGTTGCACTAGGGAAGCTGGACTTATTACTTCAACAGCCATGGCAGAAACTGGGCAGTTCTTGGAGAGACTGGTGGCCTATGAAGTCCATCTCAGCTGAAATTCCATTTTACTTGACACAAACAGCATCTCTGTGGTGACAGGTATCTTTTTAGATAAAAGCCTAAAATGAGACTTTTTCACTCATTTTAAGTGAAAACTAATTAGAATTAGTGCTGTTGCTTTAGAGAAAGAAAAAATATCCTCAATAGTCCAGAGTGTGAAAGATAGAAAATGCATTAAAATTTAGGGCCTGTTTTAATAACAGCTCTGCAAGTTAGGCAAGTAGACTTTGCTGTTGCACAGAGAAATTTCTAGACCCCATGATGCATAAAAACTGAACTGGAACAGCCTAAGGCATATGTCAATCTGACATGTTTACTTATTAACTCATTAAAGAAATTATTATTACACACCAGGCACAATTTAGGATACATGCATGTTGGTTAGCACTGACTTCTTTTTAATAAAACTGTAGTGGCAACAGACATACACCTCTAGGTGAAAAGCCCTTTCTGAATGAGGACATCTTTAGCCCCAGGTGCAAACATCACTGGCAGGCTATAAATTCTGAAAAAATAATTTTTCCTAAGTAAAAAGTTACTTTAAAAAATTTTATCTATATTCAATAATGTTAAATGTTTACAACAATGAAAAATGTCTTATATTCCCAAAAGGATGTTATCTGTACCTTTTCAATTTTATAATTCAGGAATCAGATACAAATGCATGTTTTAGTCTAACATTCTTTTGAATCCTTGCTGTGTGGACATAAATCCTATTCAGTTTATGATCATACACATAAACAATGGCGGTGTGTTGTGATTCCATGTTGACTGTTGTACAGAGAAAAATCCATCAACCTCTTCTTTTGTTTTCATTTCTTTCCTTCCACTTATTCAGTTGTCTAGTTCTCACAAAAGAAAGTAGATTATTAAGAACAAATTATTTAGCTGGAAAATATGTATGGGAGATTTAGAAAATTACAAATTGATGATTTACCATTTAAGAATTTTATTTCTATTGCTCTTGCCTCCAATCCATCATGGTATCTGAGTCATTTCTTGCTTACTAAAATTTCTCAAGAGTATTAAAACAGGTAAAAACAAAAATCCAGACAACTTCATTGATTCTGCAGATTTTGAGTCCACATTTTCCATTGGTTACTTTGCCAGTTAAATATCTGTTTTTAGAAACTTTCATTTCTATGATTCTAGTTTACTTCTCTCATAAACACCAAAAAAGATGCTGTTCCTTTGAAATGGAACAAAAGGTTAGAAATACACAAACAAACAAAGATCATATTTTTCTGTTTTGTCTTCTCCCACCCTATAGAAACAACAACACTTCTGCATGTCCCCCCCACCACCACCATTTTCCCCAACAAGAATTAATTCCCCAGGGATTGTCTCATGCTCTCCCTCCAGATCAGCTGTTTTTCCATCTAAGCTAATAAATACCTGGGGATATCTCAAAAATTTAGATTTCCAGCGGCCCAACGCAGATTGACCAAGTCTCTGAGACTATGGCCAGGGATTTTATTTTTAAAGCTCCTAGGATATTTTGATGGTTTATCCCTAGAATGGCAATTGTCCCGGATATATCACTATCCATGACCTTGGCTGCTGGAGAACATCTGCTCTATATTTTTTTCCTGGCCCTCTCAAAAGTGCTTCAGTGACCTTTGCCCTCCCAATGCTCAACATCATCTGAGCATCCTTCTCCTTCCACTGTTAGATTTGTCCCTCCACAACAGAGGCCAGCATGATCATCCCATGTCCCAGCGGATGCCAGCAGTTTCATCAAGGTTAATTCCCTCCTCTTCCTTTGCCCTCTTCCTCTGGGCACTTGATAACATGGAGAAATTTTGGTGACCTGTCTATCTCCTGTGTTTATATTTTCACCATCTGTTTACTTTTTCCTTCTCTAGTGGAAAAGAGTATAAGCAAGAAAAAAAATTTAATAGGATACACCTGAAATTTTTCCCTCCTTCTAACGTTTTTTCCCCATCTTATCTCCAGAGATTTTGGAGGGAGGTGATAAATTAAAACAGGGAGCTCTTTCAGTGTGATTCCAGTCCCCTGCCAGGTCATAATATTTGAAGAAGGGGGCTTGGGTAAAATTTCAGCCTCTGATTTTCTCACTGGGTGAATGCTTATTGCACAACGAGCTCAACCAAAGTGGAGGTCCAGACTTCCTGTTTCTTTCCCAGGAGGCCACTATGTTCTCGGTACAAAACCAGCCATAGAAGGTGTAGCCCTCGGGCCATGACGAGGGTATCTGAATGCCAAGTGACACTGATGGGACTCCTACTGGGACCTCTACTGGGAATGAATAATTTGTTAAAGAGTCTGTCTACTAAATATAATTCATATCTATATTTAGGTAAGCCTAGAATTCACAAAAATATTTATAGTTTGCATTTTTAGACATGTTTCAGTTGACTTCCCTATTTGTCTTACCCAGAGATAAATGTCTCTGAAGAACTTCTCTTTTGCTTTTACTATTTTGATTGCATTTTCTCTCTTTTTTCTTTCTTATAAATATTTTACTTTAGGTAGTTATGTTTTTCTAGGTGAGCCTTTTTTGCAGCTATACCCTTTGTTCTAATCAACACATTTCTTGTTATTTGATAGTTATGTTTATCCTGAAATCCTCCACATGTATAGAGTTGAGTGTAACAAATTGGCATCTTAATGTCTTGCCCATCTTTCTAACATTTTGGTGCAACACTAGTAAAGTTTATAAATTATTAAATATTTAGTACCTGCTTTGCAAATTACTGAGCTAAGCATATGTGTGTGTATGCATATATACATGTGTATAATTTTGTGTATAATTTTGTTTTTCTTACTATTTTTACAGTGACTCTGTAAGTTCTGGATTATCTACATTTTCCAAATGAGGAATATGAATCTCAGAGAAGTTAAATTTTGCCAGTCCACAGAATGAAAAAAATGTCCTATGGACTGGTTCCTTGTCCTGCTAAATCTTCATCTTTGACAAGATGACACCTATATTCTTTGGTCACAACTGCTAGGCCAGGCGATTTTCTCTCTCTCTCTCTTCTTTTCTTTATTTTCAGGGTCACACCTGCAGCACATGTAAGTTCTCAGGCTAGGTGTAGAATCAGAGCTACAGCTGCCAGTCTACACCGCAGCCACAGCAATGCCAGCAATGCATCTGTAACCTATGCCACAGCTTGTGGCAATGCTGGATCCTTCACTCAATGATTGAGGCCTGGGATCCGACATGCATTTCTTGGATACTATGTTAGTTTCTTAAGCTGCTGAGCCACAGCGGTAACTCTCAGGCTATTTTCTTGAAGGAAATTTTCCAGCAGCAGTAATTCTCTTTGTGGATCACTTTAATCTCTTTATTAGATATTGATGAGAGGACTGTGCCATCTCCTCAAAACCTTATAGGGAATAGTACACTGGAGCTCTGGTGAGACGAGGTCTATGTAAAAGTAAAACACAGTCTCCAGTTACACTGAATGTAGGTTTTCTCAGCTCTGTCTACACTTGCTGTGGCTCTGTCGTTGTCATCAAATCTCCAGTAGAATTGTATGGCAAGGGAATGGCTGTTTCAGACATTTCTGAAAACTGCTTAGAATATGTGCAAGTCCAATAACTCTGGGAAAGTTTAGATGTAATTTCCCACGTTAAAAAAAAAAGAAAAGGGAAAGAGGACATGCCTTCAGGATGGCAACTCTATAATTAGAGCGGGATGAAAATTTCATTCTTGCATTGAATAAATATTTATTAAGGATCTACAGCATGCCAGACCCTCTGGAGGTTGTAGGAAAAAGAGGGCACTCAAGCAGGGTTGCTATGCTCACACAATTTGCCCTCTAGAGGGAGAAATGGGCAGGAAGTACTCATCACAGGGCATGGAGATGGTGAGAGAAAAGGAAGGGGAGGAGGGGAGGGAGGCTGTGAGAACAGGAGCCCTGTGATAAGCCAGGGGAAATCTATCCAGACAAAGTAAAGCTAACGGGCAAAGAATCCAAAGGCAGAATGAAAGATAGTGGGCTTGGAGGGACTGGAAGTTGTGGAGATGGCTGAAATCTAGTGAGCAAATGCCAGTGTGGCTGGGCCAATTCCCTTCTCTTTCTGATGTGGCCTGGGGGGGAAGACTGAGCACTTTCTCATTTGTAAATGAGAACCATTTTCCAGATATTTCCTGTAATTATCCGCTAGTTTGGAGACCTGCTGTGGAGCGTGATTCAGACAAGCTGCTCAAGTGTTGGTCCTTTCAACCCTCTCTCCCTGCCTCTCGCTAACAGCTGCCTTTCCAGCAAGACTGCTGTAGGTGAGCACCTTGTTAGGGACACCAAGCTGAGCTATTTCTGGTCGTTAGCTGTCACATAGGTTATGCATGGAACCTGGAGAAATTTCTCTTCTTTTTATGGACCCCCGGACAGCACTGCCATTGCCCCCATTTGGCTGTTAATGCTTTTCTCTGGCAATGAAAAATCCTTCAGCCCTTTTCTCCATTATGAGGATGGAGCTGCTCTTGGCTTTTTGAGAAAGTGTCCAACCACTGCCAGGTCGGAATCCCCTAGTAGCTATCAGTGGAAATATAGCTCTAGGGTAGTGAGGTATTTGCCAAATTTTGTTTTACTGCTGGTGAATCAATCAAGGTTAGAAAAAGCTCCTAGTTTCTTGGCTAATTAGATAAGTCCATGAACAACGTTCATGCCTATCTCTGGGATAGATGGATGAAACTGGGTTTCCTTTCGTTTTACTTTTATTTTTTCTTTTAGGATTTCTCCATGATTTCTTTGTATGTCAATACTCTGAATAATAATAGATACTGAATAGGAATGTTTATCCTCTGTGTTAAATTCAGTTTAGAAAAACAATTGACCAAGCTCAAAACCATTTTATTGGTAAAATGATCATTTTGCTGTTTCCGGAATCTTACAGTCTTGAATTCTAAGCCTGAATTGGAAATGTAGCAGGATCCTTTTTAAAATCCCAGAGCAAAGACAGAGTGGGAAAGATCCGATTACAATCTCTTTTCTCCTATAGTATAAAGTGATTTATTTCGAAAGAAAGCAGTACTTTGGTTAACAAATATTTTTATTCGTGTAAGCGTTGCCTATGCAGTTTCAACTTGGTTTTTAGTTGGGCTTTGGTGGGGGAAGAAGCTTTCAAACTTTAAACTAGTGTGAATTTGATGCAAAGAGTTTTCAGAGTTTTAACATACTTGAATTTAATAGTGTCCCATTTAGCGACCGTTATCTATCTACCTAACTACCTATCATCATTTTCTAACTTTAAAATTTTTAAACATTGTCTTTGTTTTGGTCTGTGCACGTGGATTGGAAAAAAGAATTTCCCAGTTTCATAGTGAGGCAAAGAGAAAGAAGTGTTTACTGAGAGAAGAGACGCTGCTAGCACAGTGGGACAGCTTTCTGATAATCAGGGAGAGCAGACCCTTGTTTCTACAGCCCAGGGAGAGGAGAGGTCTCAGGATACACCTGCTAACCTGCTGGTTGGTTGTGGGCATATAAGGCCCCCGTAGGGGTGGGGTGAGGAGTACGCGAAATTCTTTTCCTAGTAGGGGCAGGAAGGAGTAGGACATGCTGCTCAAGGTGAGGGAGTTGGCTTTACAATGAGACAGATGGGGTGACGGTAAGGTATCTTGGGCAGAAGCTTTGAGTTATATCTCCTTGAAGAGGCTTTGAAGTCCAACAGTCTTTAGGATATTTGTGCTGTTTGCCCCTGCAGATCCATTCTCCAGTGTACTTTGCCCTGTACCTGGCAGGCTGACCTGCCCAGAATGCATGGCAGGACTCTCTTGCCCTCTGGCTTTCAGTTGCTATTGGCTTATAGGAGAGACTGGAGCTAAAAAAAAGAGCAGGAGAAGATAGAGGTCAGTGACTGTCCTGTTGTGACCTCTATCCTTTTCCTTAAGCCATAGCTGCTTTCCTGTGTGATATAGACTTAAGCCTCCCTCTTCTTGCCCTTTTGGGACTAGAGTTGATGTTCTGTGTATTATCATTCTTTTTAATTTTTTTTCTTGCCCACACCCTGGGAAATATTCCCTGCATTTAATTCTCCCCAAACTCAACCTGAGTGTGCATGGGCAACGCTCCAGTCCAGTTCTGCATTTTTGAGTTTGGATTGAGATACCGATCCTACTTTCAAACTTTATCTATTACAATGTTTTATTCCAAACTGTCTGTGACAACTCAAGTGAGAAAAAAGAATGACCTGTAACTTATATTTTAAAAATACTGAAACTGCACCATTAAACCTCTCCTTATAACTCTTCCATGAGCCACATAGTAAATAAAGTCTATAATCATACTCCCTTGTGTTACCTATGTAGGAATGTGACTCAGAGCTATTTTCAGGTTGTGTAATGTTCTTGAGAGTTAAAGGGACAAAGCCAAGCCTGAGGCCATGTTGAGGCTCTGGTTTGCGTGTGTGTTGGGAGAGAAAGTGTCAGAATGTAAAGAGACATGGAGGTGAAAGAAGGAGCTTCAGACTATGCACTCATTAGAGACAAACTTACCCAGCCCTCTAACTGAGGCAGACACTGAATCAGAATATAGTGACTTTTAAATTGAGACTCCAAAACACAGGGCGGAAGACAGAAAAGAGAGGTGAAATGATATGCAGTCGGCTTAGGAAACCCCTGTAGTTTGGCGTCATCTAGAATTATCCTCCCTGTGGTTTAAATCTTTCTGAAATTGAGCAACTTTCATGCAGTCATTCTTGGATTTTGGGAAAACAAACCTAGTTGAAATCTATATTATATATAGTATGTGGAATGCATGAGAGTCCAGTGTAGGTGGTTTCATATAACCACTAAATTATATGAAAAGTTACTTCCTCCACCCCAAAGAAAACAAAGTCATCCCAAATACTAACATTAGAGAAACCCAAACAACAAAAACAACTTTCATAGAGGCCAAGTTAAATTCGTTCTTCACAAATATTCCCACAGAATAAACATAACATTTTCTTAAGCCTTGGCCAGTTAAACAAATCCAACTTTAAAGAAAGTGGGTGTTAAACGTTTTTCCTCTAACAATGTTGTCCAAAACTAGTGGGTGGAATAGTTTTGGAAGGCTTTGGGATTTTTTTTTTCTCTTTTATCTCACCCCCCTCCCAATTTTGTACACTCGGGTACTTTAAAATCAAATCTAAGTTATCTTTCACATCATGAAGTGTCCGAGATAATTCTGGGATCATACATTGGAGGCTTAGATGCTTTTAGTCACACGATGATGATGAAAACTAACGTTTTATTCTTTATCTTATTTATTGGTATGGGAACTTAGTTCTCATGAAGACATCTTCCTTGTTCATAGTCCAAAGCCTTCTGCTTATTCTCAGAAGAGATAATGAGGCTAAATTAGCACAAACTTAGCCTGAACTGCTCTGCTTTAGGCTTGGATATAAAGAGAAAAATGATCCTTGTGATTTTTGGCCTCATAATTGCTAGGACACCACCAAGATACTATTTTGAAAACCACTTGTATTTATAAAGATATTAGTCAGATGGGAATAGTTTTGCTGCTAATAACCATAATACCAATGCAAATAGAAGCCTGGAGAGCCCAGTCTCTAAGTGGTGGGCCATGGTGTCAACTTGCTTGGTTTAAAATCTTAACTCTGACACTCACTAGCTCTGAGCCTTTGGACAAGCTACATAACCTCCCTTGTGCTTATGCTTTTTTCCTTTTTTTCCATCTATAAACTGGGAATAAAGATAACATCTGTCTCATCGTGTTGTTGTGAATATCACATGAGCTAATATTTTAAAATACTCCTTGCTTGTGATAAGTGTTTTAAAGCGTTGGCTTTTATTTTTAATAGATTAAAAATACAGGCTCTTTTACCCATTGTAGACATATTCATTTTCCTTGTCCTTTAAACCATCACCTCCATGAGCACAAAGGGTTTTCATTGTCTGTCATACTGGGGGCCAAGCACTGTGTTAACCATTTATGTTCATTAGCTCATTTAATGCTTACAATGAATTTAGGAAGCAGATGGGAAATGGGAACCAAGCCTTTTATTTTTTTTCTTTTTAGGGCTGCACCCGAGGCATACGGAGGTTCCCAGGCTAGAGGCTGAATTGGAGCTATAGCTGTTGGCCTACACCAGAGCACAGCAATGCCAGATCCTAGCCATATCTGCGACCTACACCACAGCTCATGGCAACGCCGCATCCTTAACCCACTGAGTGAGGCCAGGGATGGAAACTGTGCTCCTCATGGATGTAAGTCAGATTCGTTTCTGCTGAGCCATTGCAGGAACGGGAACCAAGTCTTCATCATTTCAATTTGGTGACTCCCCTAGAATATTCCATGTAGCTTTGTTGAGTGTATTTTCGTAGATACCGTAGCAATCAAACAGACCATTAGGATTATCTTATTTGCATTATTAAATTAAAACACTGCAGGGATTGTTATTACTTAATAACCATCTTCTTCAAGTTCACCTTGAAAAACCTAGCAAACTTTGAGGTTTGGTGTAGGAACTAGGGCTTCTCATTAAGGGTTAGCTTTTCTGACTCACCACTGTAATGGTACCAATTTCTTCTTCTGCACAAGTGATAACTAGAAATTTTCACTCAATTAAAAAATTGAGTTCATTTTTGTCATCATCCTATCATTTGAAACTTTATTTCGACCAAATCTTCTTTCTGCTGGATACGAAATAACCTCATTATATCTTGGACTGTTATAGCCATATACTCTGAGGATTGGAGAATGTTATGGGGAATCCGAATTTTTAGAAAGTAAGATTATTATCTGTTGGTATTCATTGAGAACCTGCAAATTATGAGGAACTCCACCAGGTACTTAGGGTTTAAAAAGTGATAAAATACTAAATCTTTAGATTTCTATTCTCTCTCCTCCTCCTCTCCCAATCACATTTATTAAATTCTGGTAATTATGATTTTTAATGGTTATTTCTAGTGCATTAAAAAATGAGATATGAACACTTAGACTACTGACTCAAAATGTTTTAATATGCACTAGTCATCTTCTCAAGCTGTCAGTTCCTCATTCTTTATTCCCTTTTTTTTTAAGTTTATGCATTGATTTACTAGAAGCGAAAACATCTACATTAGTATGATTCTACATTTGCACATCTGGCATATTCCAATCTGATGAAAATAAATATGTAAATATATCATGCTTAACTGTAACATTTTAACATTCTTTCATACGGAAATTGAATTCAAATATACTGGAAAAAATTCTCATTTTGATTAATTTGTGGTAATATCAACCTCCAAATAAACACTGGGTGCTCTATCCTAGCAATTTTTTTTTTAAGCCTTCAGAATTTGCTTTTATGGTACCTATTATTTCCAGATGACAGGACATGGTGCTGAAAAGTATGGGAAAATATGGTTAGACTAATGGGTTTCCTGCTGACTAAATCATTCTGAATCATTTAATGCGGCTTCTATATTATCTCACTGTTGATTAAAGCAGAAGCAAATTATAGTACTGGAATCTCTTTAAGAGAAATTATCTGATGAACTGGTCCTCAAAGAGGTGGGGAAATGTGATATGGCTGTGTGCTTGAGGCTCATCATTTTCAAGCAATGTCTTTCTGAGATACAGTCAGGAGTGGTGAATTTGTATTCCCAATGGAGATGTTGTTCTGATCATGGCACATGCATGTCAAGATGCAATCTAAGCTGGAGATTATTCTTCCAACTTTCTTAATTTATAAACCTGCAAAGCACCGTTGTAGATGGAACTTAGAAACCTGAATATCTGGGCTGATTTTCTGCATACAGGAAATTAAAAATGGCTTCTTATAAAAGAAAGATGTCGGAGGAGAACATGAAAAAAAGAAAGAAAATGTGTCAGAGTTGATTAATTAATAGAGTTAAAAATATACCCATTATAAGCGGTAGTGGAGCAGTGATTTAAAAATGCATTTTAAATGACGACGGCTTTATGATTTGGATGTCATTTGCTCAACACAGAGATCTTAATGTTGATTGATGGGCTTATACATGTCTTCCTTGGGATTTGGCAGACAAAACTGATGTCTATGCATTAAATCAAATGCTTCCACATATTTTAGTTCTATTATAACACTCAAAGCATCATTCACAATGATCTGAAAGACTCGTATCCCAGGGTTGTGACAAATGAAACCCACTTATCTCATCCAGATTATATGACTATCTTCCAAACCCTTTCTTAATACCTTATCTTTTGAAGCTCTGCCATGATAATTTCAGACATCTCTATTTCTCTTTTCATGTATTGATATCTTCCCCCACATATTTTGGCATTTGATCCATCTTCTTCAAATTGTCATCAGTTTAGCATTGGCAATTTGTGATGCGTCATGAATTTAACAATAAAGATGAAACCTAAACTAAGGCTCCACTCTGTTGTGGTTGTGCGGTTGATGCTAAAAAGAAATTCAGAAAAGTCATTTGGAGAAAATCAGTGAAGCACAAGGATAAGGAACAAAGATACAAGCTATAAAGGATAGAATGTAGAATACATATAATTCACTTCCAAAATAATACTTGTCCAAAGAACGAGTGTGATGTTTGCATGCAAGAACTTTTTTTTTAAGGACTACACAAGGAGATAAAAGAAAAAAAATACCCAATAGTGAATGCTAATTCTAGTATTTATCCTCCAGAAATCAGTTCAATGGAGGCTAAATGTAGACATAACTTGATTTTTTGTGTGAAAGGTAGATTTTTGCATTTCTTGAAGAGTAATAAGAAGCTAAATTTGAGGATTACCCTACACTAATCTACCTCTGAGTGTTCTGAATCAACACAACTTTCATAAATATAACACTTATCCTTGTGTGGTTTTATTTGCCTCATAAGCTTGAAGTCCTTGGAGAAGAAAAATAATGTCTTCTTCTTCTGTACAACTTCATTTCTTGGCAGAACACCTGGCATCTAGGAGACGTGATAAATATCTGACAAATTTATCTGGATAGGAGGCGGATTATGATACATATTTTCTGCCTCAGTAAAAGCCAATAATTCCATTTGGTTATTCATTCATTTGTTCATTGAATACATATTAAGCGACCACTGTGACAATCTATCTGAAATGTGTTTGAGTGACTCAATACATCTCTTAGGCTAATGATTAACAATGAGGCATGCCTTTTGTGGAAAAAGACTTTTACTGTAACTTAGACAATTATAATCCAAACATTCTATTTGGGAGGCATAGATGGACATGATTTTCTTTAGTGCTTAAGTGTCCTTGTTGAAATTAAACTGTAATTATTAGAGGTGTCGATAATCTACAACTCATGAATCAAATATGGCCCACTGCTTAGGTTTATAAATAAAGTTTTGTTGGAAACAGTCATGTTCATTATTTTAGCTACTGTCAATAGCTGCTTTTATGAAGCAGAAATGCATCGACTTGCAAAGCCTAAGATATCTGACCCTTTACAAAAAAAGTTTGCCAACACCTAAGTTAGAACATACTTAATCTTTGAAAATGTGTTATCTACATTTTGGCACATATATATACTTAGGATCTATACTTAATTCACTTAACTTCTCTGAGCCTCTGTGCTCTCATGTGGAAAATGAGAATTGTCATGAGAATTTGCTTATTTGTTGTAAGTAAAATGCTGGGGAAATTGTAGTCTTCTGACCTTGTTCTCAGTGCAATCTGTGTGGAGTTATACCTCTGTCGAGTAACTTTCAAGGATAGAGCCTAATAGAATTAGTACATCTGACCAAATGGCAAGCGACATTTTAGATTAAGCAGAAACTTGTCTAAAGCTTTTATTGGCTCGTCCTTGAATTTGAACATTAATTTACAAATAGTCCATAAACATGAAAACTTTCATAGGAAATTCTCCCTTTTGTCAGCATCATTGCTAGTGGCATTAATACTAAAATAATCACTACCATCTGGGGCCTTGAGATACACAAAGGATGAGGCCGAGTGCTTTACAAATATAATAGCATTTAATCCTGAGGATGACCCTAGGAAATAGATAGGTATTTTTATTTGATTTCAGACAAAGACCCTTGGGCTTAGGGGAAAAAATGAATGATTTGTTCAAAGTGATTCAACAAGGAACCGGGGAAACAGGTATTAGAAAGCAGAGGTAGCCTGAAAGGTGGACTTTTAGCCAACACACTCTGATGCTCCTGATGTTGTCCCTGGAGCCTCCCGCCTCTTGCCTCTCCTTTATTGGCATCCTTACTCTTGTCATTGGTTGCATCTTACCTTTAGACTTCAGGACAAGATCAGGGCATAATCTGGAAAATAGATAATCTTATAGGTTTCACCAGGAACAAAAAATGAAATTCCAAATTTCCATAGGATGCATGCTAAGCAAAGATGAGTTTCAAAGTACACCTTGTAAACTTTTATAATTTAACCAATGATTAAAATAATGCAGTGAAATACTGTGATAATACGCTCTGCAATAACCAAAGTTCAGATATTATGCTACTAAGTATTCCATAATTCTACATCTTTTTTTTCTTTTTACAACCTGTGGCATATAGAAGTTTCCAGGCTAGGGGTCGAATTGGAGCTGCAGCTGCTGGCCTACGCCACAGCCACAGCAATGCCAGATCTGCTAGATCTGAGCCGAATCTGCAGCCTACACCAAAGCTCACGGCAATGCCAGATCCTTAACCCACTGAGTGAGGCCAGGGATGGAACCTGTGTCCTCACGGACACCATGTCAGGTTATTAACCTGCCAAGCCACAACAGGAACCCCCTCATAATTCTACATCTTAATAGAAAATGACATTGAATTTGACTTATGTTAAACTTTTTTTCTTTTTTATATTTAATTGTAAAAGAAAAAAACTCTCGCTAGGAGAGGTACTTGGACAATACTTGAGAACCATTTTAACTCTGGGATGGTTAAAAAAATCTTTACATACTCTTCCCATTGTTGACCAATATCATCCAGAATTTCTCTCAAATTTTCTACTTTTTTATTATGTTTAGCACACCTACTTTTGTAGATTGTCTTGGTAGAATGGACTGTTAGTATGAAGCAGTTGAAATAGTCAGCTATTTTAATCATGGCTATTTCCTTTGAAAGATTGCCGTTAATATTTTAGGAACCAGACAGAATGGCCTTAGCAACCAAAACAGGGCTGGACTCAATAGTAACTCAGTGGTGAATGTGGTCAGAGGACATGGAATTTGGTGACTTTCAGGAGAGGACAATTAGGAGTTAGGGTTTAGTTTCAGATTTAGTTTCTACTTTGTAAACTCCTGGTGGAGATTTTCAGGTCCCTGTAACATAAAGGCTTACTTGTGCAACTCAGGGTCATCTGAGTTTGGCCGTGGCAGGCTGTTCCCTTTGGGCTTGAACAGAGTGAAATCTAAGTGTTGAATTCGTTGTTGACATATGCATTTCCCCTCAATCTTTTGTGGTCTCTATGTTCAAGTAAAATAGAGATCTCTTTGTTTAAGGAAAACACTTATATTTTAAACATTTTTATGTGGTGTATAAGTATAGCCTGTTTTAATTTTTCACATATTTTGGCAATATTTCAAAAGTATTGTATGTCAGCCATCATCGGGACATTATAATATTTTTTTAAATGTATAATAAAACATTTTTAGAATTTTATAATTTCTGTCTTTAAGGAGCAGAGATCATTGATGTCCATGAGGAACAATACTAGAAAATTATGAAAACCAGATCTTTAAGAAAGATTATGTAGTGCTCAAGGACCTTATATCCTGGCCTTGGCTTGACTTACCCACTTTGTGTGCTTCATTCATAATCACAGTTAAAGCTTTGTCTCAATGGGATACAATGCATTTGAATGCCTCCATGTCTTTCTTAAGAATACGCTCTGCTAGGAGTGACAACCCACTTCGCTTCATCTCATCTGCCCTTTTTCTTTTGACCAATTCCCATTTGCCCTTTTAAATATTCCTCAAGTATCAATGCAGTCTTCTTTGACCCTTCCATGCAGAATTAATTTCCCTGCCACAACACCAAATATATCTTTCATTATGAATTATTTACTTATCCATCTCTTCCATTAGTGCAAGCATTCTTCAAAGGCAAGGGCGGTGCTTTGTTCACCTCCTATTTCATCTTCTGTGGTTTGTGCTAAGCCTGGCATATGGTAAACAATGCATGACTATTTGGTCCCTAGATGTGAAGTCTTAGATTTGCTAATTCTGCATTCTAACTTTGAAAGTTTGTAAAACACACAGCTCATATCATGTATAGGATGAGGTTGTTTCAGGGAGAAAAATTGAATTTTAAAAAAGACTTTGATTATGTTATATTATAATTTATTAAAATAATAAAATAAAAACCAACTTTTACCTAATTAGGTGACTCATTTTGAGCAAAGAAACTTAAGTGGAAGTAACACGTCACTTCTTGGTAAAGGCCTTTTAGAGCAGCTGCATGATTCACTGCGTGCCCTTTCTCCTGTAATGAAAATGTGTGATGTACCAAATGATAAATGGCATCAGCCTGGACCTCTAATTAGAGACCATCAGAGCCGAGCCAAAATGAACACATAGTCTGAGTGAGAAATAAACCTTTTTTCTTTTAAACTTTGGGATTTAGGGTTGATAACCACAGGCTAACCCAGCTTTTCTAACTGATACAATTCAATAATCATTTGTGAAACAGACACTCTCATAAATGAGAAGTTCAAAAGCTATTATCCAAAAAAGAGAATATTGAAAAGAACATTTACCAATGCAGATACTTTACATTTTTACATCTGTTGAAATATTATTATTACTTTTTTCATTTCTTAAGGTTTTATTGAAGTGTAGTTGACTTACAAAGTTGTGATAATTTCTACTGTACAACAAAGTGACTGAGTTATACATACACACACATCCATTCTTTTTCAAAATTTTTTCTCAATACATTATCACAGAATATTGGACAGAGTTCCCTGTGCTGTATAGTACGCCCTCAATGGCCTATTGTTCCATACACCACAGTGTACATATGTCAAATAATATTTTTTAAAAATATAATGTTATATTTTGTACTTCAGATACAGTCCAGATCAATATTCCACTAAGGAAAGACTATACTATTCTACTTCTTTGCCAGCCATCTAATCTTTACTTTAATTCTTAGTGACCATCCCACATGAAGTAGCATGCGTCACTATAGAGAGCTCATTTATAAAAAGTATTTCTAATTTTTATATCCCTTTAACCTGTGAGCTAATTATATATCATTACTACATGGAATATAATTGATATTTATTTATACTCATGTCTCTACGAATGTATTTACCTATTTTTTCCAAACTATTCAAGCAAGCTACTTATTCATGTATTTTCTATTTATTTATTCATTCATTCAACAATTCCTTTTGAATGCCTAGCGTGTGTATTATGTTTGGTGCTGGAGGCAAGTGAATATATGTGTGTGGGGGGTGGATGTCTACAAGTCACTGGGTGTTGAGATAATATTGCATTGACTCTATTCTGAGAAACTTTGCAGTCTAGTGTAATATATAATCACAAGGGCTTTAAAACACTGGAATCACCAAATTACAGTGGGTGGTCAACATTTTCAGTTGAATAACAGTCATTTGGAAACTCAACGGTGATATCTCCAAGCTTGTATAATTCAACTGGAAAAAAAAAAAAAACACAGCTGTCTAAAAACAATGTGCTCTTTTCCTCAGTGAATCTGAAGGGTAGCCGTGATGACTTGGATGGATCACATTACTTGCAAAGTCCCTCAGAATGGGGAACACAATTCTTAAAGGAGGAAATACTACTTCAAAACACTTAAAGAACAGTTTTCCTATAAGCAGCCTAAACCCAGAGCTAACTTCTTCTTTCAATAGAATCAAAAACATTGGTATGAATTACTCCTTAACCTCTTTCCATTTGATTGGCTACAGTGACTTGTTCAGAGATCTCCAAGCCCCCTAAACATAGACCACCAGGTTATTTTCCATTTCTCAACATCATGATGCTGTTGGATCCCATGTTTGACTTGAAATTCCCCAGACTTCTCTCTTTTGATTTCTTCATCATTATCATTCATGAAGAGTTTTCCAAAATATTGGCTTTGAGCATCCTTCTCTTTTCTGTACCTGTTCTCTATTTTGATGATGAATTTACTCACAGGACTTTATCTCTTACCATCATATAAATAACTCTTAAATTGATCCCTATATTAACGATTTTTCTTTCCCAAGTTCTATTCCCATGTTTGTGATTAACTGGTGGATGTCTCCTCTTAGATATTATTAAAATGTTTCAACATTAAACATTTCAAAAATGAAATCCTTGTCATTTCTTTCTCTCACAAAGCAACCAATTCCCTTAGGCTATAAAACTTCCCGTCATTTCCTCATGGTTAAGATCACTTTATAAGCTATTTGATAAACCTGCATGCAAATGTAAATGTTACTCTGAAAACTATGAGGCTTTGAATAGTTTATTAATATCTATAAGCACCTAGTTTCTCATTTGTAAACTGATTTGGTTACCATGCAATTGCCAAACAAAAGTGGCTTATTTTGTTAATATTTAAACTTAATTTTCACGTTTAAAATAAAGAACCAATTATAGTTCATTTTGGCTCGGCTCTGACGGTCTCTAATTAGAGGTCCAGGCTGATGCCATTTATCAGTTCTTCTTTTTGCTTTTTAGACTGCACTTGAGGCATATGGAAATTCCCAGGCCCCAGGCTAGGGGTTGAATCAGATCTACAGCTGCCGGCTTCTGCCACAGCCACAGCAACACAGGATCTGAGCCATCTCTGACCTACACAGCAGCTCATGGCAACGCTGGATCCTTAACTCACTGAGCAAGGCCAGGGATCGAACCTGCATCTTCATGGACACTAGTTAGATTCATTTCCTCTGTGCCCCAGTGGGAACTCCAAATTCTTTATTTTCCATTTCCGCATAACCAGTTTGATGTCCACTCTAATAATTTCTCTTCCTTGTATGTCATAAAGGAGTGGACATTTGATTTAGGCTTTGACATACAGGCAGAAATTAGCAGAAAGTGCGACAGAAGGACCATTTAGGTGAGAAAAAGTGTTGAGGGAAGAAAATGAACCTTGTTTTCCAATGAAAAGCAACACCTTGAGTTTCTCTGTGCATGGATTTCTTGTAGAGAAATTGTGTGGCAATAGAGTTGGCAATGGGTTTGTTGTATGGAAGACATTGTGTACTTTCCTGGGACTACTTCTATAAGCATGAGGGGCTGGAATGCTGCTGGTGTTAAGGGGTGGGGACATTACCAGATCTGTGCTTCAGGACTGTACATCTAACCTCAGAATGTGACCTGATGCAATGGGGTGGCACTGGTAACAAGGGCATGAGTTAAGATGCTGTTGGAATTATGTAGGTCAGAAATAATATTTGGCAGTTGTGAAGGGAAGTCTCATAGAGCAATGCTGCAATTCAGGAGGAGCCAGACTCTGTTTCAGAGATTGGACTCTAATCCCTGAGAAAAGAAATAAAAGGAAACTGATGGAGAGAATCTGGATTGTAGAAAAGTTAGCAAACGCAGAAATTTTGGTGTGAAAGTCTGCTTACTGGAACAGGATTACCATGTGAGGTAACGGATTCAGGAAAAATGTAGGAACTCAAGCTGCTAATGAAAGTAACTCAGTTACGGTCACGAAACCTCCCACATTTATGCAGAATTTCTTTGCATGCACATGGGCATGTGACAGTTCCCTGAAGACATCTATCACATTCACAAGAGATCCATGAACTAAAATATTTAAGATTTACTGCATTAGGCTATAAACTCTATGGTGCCTGAGACCATGTTATTCTGATGCAGTATTCAATTTCTTTTTCCTGGCCTATGTAAGTGTTTTAATAAGTATCTATTAGTTGAATGAATGGATGAATAAATGAATGAGTAAATGAACATAATTCTTTCCTCTTGATGCTTTCTTGAAGGGAAGACATTGGAGTGGACTGTACATTTTCATGGTGTACAGTTTCGTGTACAACAAAAGGACATTTCTGAGACCGTCTCCTACAGTAGAATGGGGAGTCCCTGAGCCAGCATTTTCACTTCAGGAATAAAGGGGCCGGTACTAATGACCCTATTATGCTCAGTCATCGATTGGGAAGAGTTCAGGGGAAGTGTAGCTTCATAGTGAGTGAAGTATACAGGACTCTACTTCCGCTGAGACTCTTCCTTCCCAGGCATCCTGCCTTCACATCTCCTTTCCCAAGTGTCATTCCTGTATCACAGTCTGAAGGCTCTGCTCAGTTTTGCTTCCTCTCCCTGCATTATTCGTGAGTGTTATCCCTAAGAAATCCAAATGGAGTGTGCCTGTAAGCTGTCATTCAACTACACTCCTTGAAGCAGAGTCCTTTTTAAAAAAAATTCTAATTTAATTTTTATTTTATGTTGGAGGACACGATTTAAATGTTGTGTTACTTTCAGTATACAGCAAAGTGATTCAGTTATACATATACATACAAGCATTCTTTTTCAGATTCTTTTCCCATATAGGTGATTATAAATTATTAAGTAGATCTTTGTCGATTATCTATTTTATATATCATAGTGTGTATATGTTAATCCTAAACTCCTAATTTATCCCCCCCACCCACACATCTTTCACTTTTGGTAATCATAAATTTGTTTTCTAAGTCTGTTTCAGTTCTGTAAATAGGTTCATTTGTATCATTTTTTTAGATTCCACATATAAATGTTATCATGATATTTGTCTTTCTCTGTTTGACTTACTTCAGGGTACTATGAGAATCTCTAGGTCCATCCATGTTGCTAGAAATGGCATAATTTCATTCTTTTTCACAGCGGAGTAAAATTCCATTGTATGTATATACCACATCTTTATCCATTCTTCTGTCACTGGATGTTGAGGTGAAGCAGGTTTTTTTAAAAGGAGTTACGAGAGCACATCTCCGTGGCTACTATACTTTTGTATTGGAGGAAGTTTACGGATCAGATTTTAAATATGCTCATCCTATTATGTTTATGCTGGATGAAAAACAGAGTTTTAGTACTGTCTATGTGAATGGCAGTCACGTAGCAATTATTTGGATCAAGAATGCTTGGAAGACTATAATGCTTATGCAAAGCAGGCTAGGAAAAAACCAAGGTTGTCTGTTTATTATGGGGTGTAGTTTTTTGAGGGGGCAATAAATAAGACTGTTCACTTCATAAATGTTTGAGGATAGGGTTATTTGCTTTCCGCTAGATTCCAAAAAGTTTGAAATGACACAGAAAACAACATTCCAATTCAAAGAGGGCCTTAATCTTGGAGACAGCGAACCCACATTTAAATGCTGATTAAGACTATACAGTCTGTGATCTTGGGAACTACTCTTTGCCTCCAGTCTCCTTTGGTGACATTCTGAACACAAAAATGTAAATTGCATTTTGAAGCTATTTAACATATAGTATTTAAAAGAAAATTTAATGCAAAAAGCAAATTATCAATGTCTTTGGTTTAGACAGACATATTTTCAGTGAACTTTGGAGTGTGAAGTAAGCTTAAGGATCCCTTAATGCAGTAATATGAACAATTACAGATCATTTTTCTCATTTGAAAGTAGTTCTTTTCTGCTATGTATTCCAACTGACAACCAAAGCGGTTGATCCCTTCTTTTCACTCCCTTTATATTCTTCCATATTCCTAGGTCCTGAAACATAGAACTTAGGTGGGGCCATCCCATTTTGTAAAAGTTGATTTGAAAAGTTTTACTATAAAGATAAAACAAACAGAAGGTAGAACCTGGAATCAGAGGAAACGGAACCGGAAGCCAATTCCGGGAGATCCAATTCTGAGTTTTTCCTACAAATCAGTCACAAAGTCAGAATTAAAAAGGCAAGGGCATATGCCAAGGACAAAAGAAGGGAGGGAATGAATTGCACAGTGGTAAACTTGAGTGTTTGGTTCTGAACTTACCTAATGAGTTCATAAGATAGCCAGGAAGTATTTCTGAAAATCATATTTTAAGCAAAATGAGCTAGGGACTTAGCAAAATTGGTATTATCTATCCATTACTGCAAGGGAAATGTTTCAACAAGTTTTCCAAATAATTACATTTTTCTTCAATGAGCCTATAAAAGTGTAAGTAATTCATGTCTTGTAAATCTATCAGTGTTTGGACTCCTACAGATTTACTTCTAATTTTCACTCTCCCTCTTAACTGCTATATGATTTGATAGAATCACAAATTCTCCAAGTCATATTTCCCAAACGAATACATACGTTTTTAACTCTGGTTGTGTTTCTATAAACTTTATTTATAAAAACAGGTGTCAGACCAGATTTGGCCCCTGGGCTGTAGTTAGCTGGCCTCTGCTATAGATGATAAAATATTAGCCTGAAACATCTTGGTGTTACCGTAATAAAAATCAAATCTTAACACAAATCCAGCACAGGCTAAATGAAGCTGAGAGACCCAAAGAGATGTATTATATATAGTGCCATAGTGGAGCAAGAACACAGATATTTAGTTTCATGATCCAAATAAATTTCTCTTACATTTAAATCAACTTGAACTGAGTGGGAGTATTTTTTCGCAGGAGTTCTAATACACTAGGTAAAACTTCCCGTGTAATGTCCACACATAAAGAGAACTCACTCCCATTTAATGGACAAAGTGGATTCTTAAGACAGCATTTTTTTTAAGGAATAGAGTATATTCAAGATTAAAATAATGCAGGTGAACAGAATGCATGAAACAGCTGAAAATGTCTATACAACTTCATATTCTCCACTCTCCATTCTCTATTGCCCAAACTGAATTCCTTTCTAAATACTTTCCATCTTACCATTACTGATTTCATTTCCTTAATAAAAAGAAAAGATTGCTAAAGGAATTAAATTCCTTAATGTTGTACTCTGTCTTTTCCTTATTAAAAAAAATTTTTTTTTTCAGAGTTTTACTTTTTGTGGCTTCAGTATTATTAAAGATGGAGTCAGATCTATCTAAAGACTATGACACTGAACTTTGTAGGGGAGAATAAATATATGGAGAGCAGAATAATTAGGACGGAGTGGTAATTTGAAAAAGTTGTAGGTGCAGTGTAAAACACACCACAGTTGTAGATGAGATTGAAAATTAAAAAGGCCAATTTAATTTGGGTAAACAAGAATGCATTTTTAACTACAACAAAACTTTTTAATGCTTAACAGAGGTAATTTGCATATCCTGACAGTCAAGGATGAATGATCTCCATTGCAAATAGAGAACTAATGGGCCCTTAGGAGCCAGTGACTAAATATATTTAATTCTGTTTTTTAGTTTGGGGGGTACTATACCTTTTATTTGATTCTTTAATAAGAGTTATCCTTATATAACTTTGATTAGAATAACCAGATTGGATTTTGATGGAAGGATCTTTTCATGTTGACCTATTGACTAGCCATGGTTCATTAATTCATTTATTTAATCAGTTTCATGTGAATATAAAAAAAAACATGAGTTCTCATTGAATGTACAGCATTTCTTGTTGTTATAGTTTTTTGTGTGTGCATTCTTAGCTCCTGGAATGATTGTTGCCAGGAACATTGCATCTGAATACAAGTTTAATAAAACCTTTTGGATGTACAAATGAGTTAACAGATTTTTCTGAATATGTGATATGAAGTTCTTACTTAGCTCAGGAGATAAACCCACATATGTGAGGAAACTACATGGTTGCAGAAATGAATATCCTGAAAGTAATTAATTGCTACAATAAATGATAACAATAAAGAAACAAAGGAGATAATAGATCGTTATGGCGTGGGGTATAGAGTTTGGAATGAGTAGTGGTTGAACTAGATTCTGAACCATGAATGGTTCGGATTTAATTAGAAAGAGATGATAAAGAAAGACATAAAAGATGAGAAAGTTGGCATGAGAAGATGTGGAATCAGAAAGAATCATGTTGATTTTGGGGTGAGAATTAGGGGGACCAGTACTGGTGGGGGAAGGAGGGTGATAGTATTGATAGAGTGGTGTTTGGTAAGATTACAAGCAAAGGTGAGATTATTAGAGAGGTCTTGGCCTCTAAGGAAAATACCTTGTTGGAAAACACCTTGTTGGCAGGGAAGAAACTATTAGTCTAAGACACTTTGTGGCAGGTTCTGCATCCAAAAAAATAAGAAAAGTGGAAAATTAGGAAAAGACATGTCCTCCGTTGACTTGAGTCTCCTAGGAACAATGTTGATAGTAGTATGTAGGCTGTATTTCAGTTTCTTCTTCCCTCCTTCCTTAGCACAGTATGTTGAGACCACGGTCTGCTTACAATTCTTCTTTGCATCCCCAAGGCCTAGTGAGTGAATAAATATTTAAAAAGCATAGGAATGCATGGTAAATAATTGCTTTAAATAATTAATCAATGAAGTATGTATTGCATGCTTTTTATGCATAGCTTTGTGTTAGCCACCAGAATAGAGAAGGCAAAGGTGTTTATTTTCAAATCATATTCTTGTTTTATAGGCTATATGTTGTGCCACTTGGAGAAGTCATTCAAATTGCCTAAATCCAGTTGACGTTCTATGGAACCTATTGCTGTTTTGCAGTCTTAGAGAAACAGAATTATACAGGGGCTAAGGTTATTGATTTGGAGTCAGACTGAGTTTGAATTTAAGCTCTGATGCTATGTCATACATCATTGGTCAACCTATTAGCCTTTCTGAGTATCGTTATTTCCAGACCGTATAAGAAAATGAGGCCTACTTGGATTTTGCTGTCCTTGGTGTTTAATTTTTTAAATAAATAAAAT
This sequence comes from Catagonus wagneri, assembly GCA_004024745.2. Classification (NCBI taxonomy): domain Eukaryota; kingdom Metazoa; phylum Chordata; class Mammalia; order Artiodactyla; family Tayassuidae; genus Catagonus; species Catagonus wagneri. Next base: position 7,284,650 of record PVHT021183710.1, on the reverse strand, counting down.
AGAATACCTCTTTTCAAGGTAAAAACCTAATTTTAGATGAGGGAGTTGAGAAGGATGGAAAGAAGATGGATTCTACTCATTTTATGCTGAACATAAGTCAGTTATATGTACGAAGAAACTGTCAGTACTTCTCCTAAGCCCGGGCCACAGTGTGTTTGAGAAATAAGGAAATTAAGACCTGTTTCTTCAATGCCACGATTTGATTTTCTTTGATTGGAAACTTTGGTATCCTATAAGAAGATTTTTCATACACGTGGCCAAACCAATCACTTCTCTTTCCTTTAAGATCAGGAAGATTATTTTTTCTATGGGAAGTCCTTAATTTCATAGCACTTAAAAACTGCTAATGCAATGGAAAAAATAAAAATCATTATAAAAAATTGCTAATGCAATGGACATGTTATTAAGTACATCTTTATCTTCCAAGAATATCATATTTCAGGATTTTATAACTGCGGTGAAACAGAAGAATGCCAATTTAGAGTGCCAATTTCTTCTGACAGTACAGCTAGCTAGAGAAATCCAAGATTCTAAAAGTACAGAAACAGAACTTTCTTCTTGCTGTGATCCTAGATTCTAAGTAGCACATATCAACAATTTTTCAACTGTGATTTATATGACCAAAGGCACTCATATTTGTGAGTTTTAGAGCATATCTGCTCCTATTGGTGATGCCGAATTCCCAGGCACAGGCATAAGATGAATCTCTCTTTCTCACTCAAATAAGCCTAGGCAGATAAAACATGAGTGAGAAAACATTTAGCTTATGGGTGACTTTTTAACCAGCTCAAATTTTTATGTTTTTAAATTTATTCATTTATTTTTATTTTTTTTATTTTTAGGGCCACACTTTCAGTATATGGAAACTCCCAGGCTATTGGGTGAATCGGAGCTGCAGCTGCTGATCTATGCCACAGCCATAGCAATGCAGGATCTGAGCTGCATCTGCAAATTACACCACCGCTCACATGGCAACACCAGATCCTTAACCCACCAAGTGAGATCAGGGATCAAACCTCCATCCTCATGAGTACTTTTTGGGTTTGTAACCCACTGAGCCACAACGGGAGCTTCCTCAACTGTTGAAAAATTCTGAGTTACTATGATATTTGTGCTCAACTGATGCAGCTGCTTAGGCAAATGGGAGAAAATAGTGCTACGTAGGTTGAAGCATTGTCTTAAGCAATGGGAAAATTGTCTTATTTTATGGAAGACTGCTAAGCATGTAAATGCAAAATAACTGTAGTTGAGAGAGGAAATCCACCCTGGAACTGTGTCCATTCAAAATTATCCTGAGGATCCTGCTTTCTACTGACAAATCTCATAGGACACTAGAATGCTGCAGAATTCAGCCTGAAAACTACTGTCCTAGTAGTAAGAAGGGCATGATTCTAAGTATAGAGATGCTTGGTTTGAATTCCATGCTCAATCATGTTCCAACCACATTCTCATTCAGATTTTTGAACTTTGATTATTTTTTTCTTTTTATCTGCATAGTAGGAAAAAGCTATCTCCTCTTGTTAGGTCGGTGGGAGAATTCAAAATGATCTTCATGTGGTACAAAATTGTTTGGAGAGTTTGTTTATATTTTCCTTTCTGTATTATCCCCTTCTCTGCTTTCATGCAGGTTCTTTCTTTTCAAGTCTTTGCCTCTGTAATATTTACAGGGCAGAAAATGTTTAAAGTTCTTCCTATCTTTGGCAAAAGAATACGAAATTTCTGGTGTGCTGGAGGTGGGAAAGGGAACCGTTAAGTAGAACAGAGAAATATGGGAGGAAAGATTCCCTGGGGACAGGAGGTGGGGGTGGGTAGAAGGACTCCAGTGGGGTATAGCAGTGTCTTTAAATCACCCTGATCAGTGATTTAGGTGGGTAGGGTATGTTGCTTTCGAAGAACCCAGGATAACATTTATAGACAATCCAGGAGAGCATCTCGTATTTGCCTTTGAGCTATGAAATATGAGAAGTGTGAGAAAAGTCCCTGGGGTCCAGGGAAACTGGAATGAGCAAGAACAAAATGGACACAGAATGGTTGTGAAGCATATCAGTTGTTTACCCTTGTATTTTCTTGGCTGACTGGGAGCTGCATCTAGCTAGCTACCACCACTCAGTGTCACAAGAGAGTATCATACAACATACCATTAGCCCAGGAAAAGATCAAAATTCAAATTTTGAAGTACAGCTTCTCCTGAATGCATATCACTTATGTACCTTAACAGAGCAGAGAAATCATAAATGGGACTATCTTAGGTCAGGTACCACCTGCATCTCTCTAGGCAAATGTTGTCGATTGGAGTGTCTCCTACAAAAGCAGATATCAGAATGCAACCTTATTTGAAAATAAGATCTTTACAGAGGTAATCAAGTGCAAATGAGGTCACTAGGCTGGGCCTTACCCAATGTGATGAGTATTTTTATAAAAGGGTGAGATTTGGACATGGAAACAGATATAAACAGAGGGAAATGATGTGAGGACAAGCAAGAAGCTGCCATGTGACAGAAGTGATGCATGTACAAGCCAAGGAGTGCCAAGGATTGCTGGCAAATACCAGAAGCTAGAAGAGGAAAGGAAGAATTCTCTACCCCTGAGCCATCAGAGAAAGCATTCTTTTGATGACTGATATTCATATATGCATATCACCTGTTTTTTTACCCATTTATCTGTTGAGGGTCACTTGAATTGCTTCGGTATATTAGCTACTGTAAACAGTGCTGCTGTGAACATTGGGAAGCATGTAACTTTTTGAATGAGTGCTTTCGTTCTTTTCTAGATACAGGCCCAGGAGTGAAATTGCTGACCACATGGCAATTCTACTTTTAGCTTCTTTGTTAGGAATTAATTGACCTTATACACATGGGTTTATTTCTGGAATTCCTATTCTGTTTCATTGACCTATGTGTCCATTTTGTGCCAGTGTCATACCGATTTGATTACTGTAACTGTGTACTATCGTCTGAAGTCGGGGGGGCGGTGACACCTCTATCTTTGTTCTTTTTTCTCAAGGTTGCCTTGGCAATTCGGATCCTTTATTGTTCCACGTGAATTTTAGGATTATTTGTTCTAGTCCTGTGAAAAATATTATAGGTGTTTTGATAGAGATTACATTAAATCTAAACATGGTTTGTGTAAAATGACAATTGTACCAATACTAATTCTTCCAATCCAAGAACATGAGATATCTTTCCATTTCTTTTGTATCATCTTTAGTTTCCTTCATCAATGTTTTATAGTTTTCAGAGTATACATCATTCGTTTCCTTGGTTAAATTTATTCCTAGGTATTTTAGTTTTTTTGATGTGATTTTTTAAAAAACATTTTTCCTTATAGTTCATTATTATAGTGTAGAGAAAAACAACAGATTTATGTATATTAATCATGTACCCTGCAACTTTCTGAATTTATGTATTAGTTCTAATAGTTTATGGGTAGAGACCTCAAAGTTTTCTATGCGGATTATCATGTCATCTACAAATAACGACAGTTTTACATCTTCCCTTCCAATTTGGAAGTCTCTTATTTCTTTTTTCTTATCTGATTGTTGTGACTAGGACTTCCAGCACCACATTAAATGGAAGCGGTGAGAGTGGACATCCCTGGGGCTGGGTTTCCTCTGGGTGCCCTGATAGAGCCTTCTCCCCAGTTCTGGGTGCTGCACTTTCACCACCGCACTGTGATGTGGAATGAACATGGCTAGAGTGTTCTCTTTACTCCAGCTGGAGCACATGCCAAGGTAGCTGCAGGAATCCAGGACAGACCCTAGAGTGGACCTCTTTCTGCCTTTTCCATCCTGCCTCAAGAGCAGCCAGCACACATGCAGTCCTCAAGGGCAGAATCCAGCTTCTGCAAAACCCTCCTTAGTTGCAGTATTTCTTCAGCCAGCCAAGGATTTCATCTCTCCCACATAGGACCCCAGGACTGGGCACCCAATCTGTGCCTTGAACTGCTCACTCCCCAGGGCAAGTTTTCACCATCGGATCCTTCCTTTGCATCTATTAACCCCAAACTCCAAGTCCATCCCATTCTCTCCCTCTCCCCCTTGGCAACTACAAGTCTATTCTACAAGTCCATGAGTTTCTTTTCTGTGGACAGTTTCATTTGTGCCGTTTATTAACTTCAGATCACACATTTCATTTGGAAATGAGTTCTTGGTCAGAGGCAATGTTTGTGAGAAACAATGATGGAAAGCATTTACTTATTCATAAGTTAAAGCACTGATAGAAGCCTGATGTTCAAAGAGACCACAGGAAAATTCAGAATCATTGACATAGTGTAAGTAATGATTACATGATTAAGTCTACACATATCCTTAATTGTACATATAAAATCTGTGTATATAATGTAATACATAATCTAGAATCAAAATGTATAATTATGTCAGTGAGAACAAACTATTGTCTGCCTTGTGTTATAGAAGATTAGAAGAAATAGCCACCTGTGAGCAGACTGGTTAGCTAATAGAGTGGTGTCATATCTGAAATTGTGAGCTGATAACTGTTCTGTCAAATTGGGACATCTGTGATGATAGTAGCCACCATAACCACAACTTATGGGGTTTTTCTACCTTGAAATCTATTCTCCAAGACCACCGTGGCCACATGACCACATAGAGAAAGGAAGATGCTAATTTTCATAGCAAGGGGTCACCCTTTCCCTTATTGTTAGAAGGCTTTTGGTGTGCCTTCCTGCCTTCGGGCCCGAGCAATCCTCTGGCGATTGCCAGGCACTGATCCTGGTGGATGAACTTGCCCTGGAATTGATTTGGGTCCTGAGATATAACCAGCTCTTGTTTTCAGTGTTCGGAGAGGTCCCAGAGGGGACCTTCCCACCCAGTGTTCATGGCTTCAGAATCTCGTTAGTGCTGGCTGCCTTTCTTAGTAGGCCACAGGCATCAACTCCTAGATGCCATTGTAGGAGATGGAGGAACACTGTGGGTAAGGGAGTTCAAGAAAGCGTTAAACACACTGATATCTCTTATACATGGAATCTAAAAAAAAAAAAAAAGAGGATGCAAATGACCTTATTTGCAGAACAGAAACAGGCTTGTAGACTGCAAAACTTTTGGTTATCAAAGTGGATAGGAGTCGAGGGGCTGAACTGGGGGGTTTGTGATTGGCACATGCGCACTGAGATATATGGAATGACTGGCCAGCAGAGACCTGCTGTATAGCACAGAGAACTCTAACCAATGTTCTGTGATAACCTATGTGGGAAGAGAATCTGAATGGATGAATCACTTTGTTGTGTAGCAGAAATCACTTTGTTGTGTAGCAGAAATTATCACATCATTGTAAATTTACCATATTTCAATAAAGCTTTAAAAAAATTAAACCCACCCCCCAAACAATGGCTTTCAGTTCCACATACACATGCGTCCAAGCTTAGTCTATGAAAGACTGTCCTGGCCCTGATCTGGTATGCTCAACTTTGTGGAGGTAGGGGGTTATAAATTCCCCAGATATACTTGTTATTTGACGTTATATTTGCAGTATATAAATTATTATACCTCCTTTTTTAGTTGTTTCTCTTAGAGTCAGAGATGAACCTACAATATCATTTTTTTAGAATGTTCGCAAATGGTGTTGCCACATAGAAGAAAGGTGTTCTGCACTCAAAATAGTGAGAAGATGCTGAGGAAATACAGGCAAACAAGATTATTTGGTTAGGGACTCTCAGAGCCTGCCTGTGTTGATGGACACCGTAAACCTTCTAAAGACAGACACGGCATGTCATAGTTCCCCAAATTAGATTAGGATTGGGAAATGCCACCCTTGGGAATAATTAGTCAGGTCTTGCTTTCAAGTCTTGGACTTTTGTAGCTGGGCTAGATGCAGAAACTAGAGAATGTGACCTTCTTTATGGGGCTCTTCCCAAACAGAATGTCTTTTCCTCTCATCAAATGATTATTTGATTTTTACTTCTATCTCATTTATCATTTAAATTCAAACTAATAGGTAGTGGCTTGAATGTCTATTACCCCATCTAAATTGCAAGTTTTTTTAGTATACACATGCATCTTTTATCTTTGACCCTTAGTGCAGCGTTTACACACTGACAGGCTATGGGTCAAATCCAACTCTTAGACAGGTTTTGTTGGCCTGAAGAGGATTCTAGAAATAATATATCTTTTTTGAAATAGTTGCTGATATCAACATTTCAAGATTTTTAGCTCTGGTTGAAAAAATCAGAATCCTTGGCTGATAATGTGTTGGCATTCCTGCATGGCAAAATTGGCAGAAGCTTCCTTAGACTGGGCATGCATTGTCTTGTACATCAGGTTTCCATCTGGTCTGCTTCTTAAGTTTGTTTCCTATTCTCCCCTTGAATGTATCTGAGTGGCCAACCCTTGTCCTTGGGCCTAGCTAAGCAAAGGGAATATGGTAGACTTGATAAATAAATGTTGACTTGTTTAAAATTGTAATATGTCTTGGCTTAGGTTCTCCCAGAAGCAGACCCACAGACTAGGATTAAAATTCAGAGTTTCTTGGAGTTCCTGCTGTGGTGCAGCAAAAATGAATCCAACTAGTATCCATGAGGATGCAGGTTCAATCCATGGTCTCGCTCAGTGGATTGGGGATCTGGCGTTGCTGCCATCTATGGTGTGGGTCACAAATGTGGATCAGATCCTGGGTTGCTGTGGTTGTGGTGTAGGCTGGTAGCTGTAGCTCTGATTCAACCCCTAGCCTGGGAACTTCCATATGCTGCGGGTGAGGTCCTAAAAAGGGAAAAAAATAAAAGATCCAAAGTTACTTTGAGATGTGAAGGAAATACCTGTAAGCAAGTGAGAAAGTAATTTAAAGAAAAGAAAAAGGGTGCTTTTGGCCAGCACCACCTGTAGGTAACTAGATATTGGTCTTTCTGGGAAATTCTGGAAGTAGTAGAAAATATACACCTTATAGTTATCCTAACTGAGGGCTGAGAGAAGTGGAATATTTATATACCTGCTCCTGTCAGTCAGACCCTGGGGGATGTAATTTCTCAATATATTCATTCTGCAACCCACATAGACAAAGCAACACTGAGGTTTGGGGGAAAACCTTCAGTATAGAGATGCTGATTTAGCATTTGGCAATCAGACAGAAGAAGCTGAAATGGCAAGATTCTTAGAATATCAACACAGCACTGGAAATGTCCCCCACAAGGTGAATTGAAGAAGAAAAGAAGGAAAAGTTGAGCATATCTGTTAGCTGCAGGTAAAATTGGTTTAAACTCGTAAACAGTTAATAATTATCTCTGTTCCTCACGCTACCCATCTCCCTGATATGTCATAATGTAAAATTATGAAGTTTGGGAACTGTAAAAAATATTTTATTTAGATGTCACAAAGCCACAAAGCTTGAAAGAGAAGCTCCATGTCTGCATGAAATTTTCTCTATATTAATGTCTCTGACGGAATTAATTTTTTTCTTGGATATTAAAACCTTCCAATTCCTATAAAAAAACAAACAAAAACCACTACATGGTTGGGAAGGAAAACTTCTTCTCCTGTTCCATCTGGAAAGACCCCTATGTACAGAAGCTGCTCATTTTGCATCTTTCTTTCCCTTTCAGACTTCCAAAAGTTCATTTTCACATGACCGCATAAGGATGCCAGTGCCCCTAGCAGACCAGCCCCTAGGGTGACAGGGGCCATGAGTACCTTTAGATATGGCCCTGTCCAGAATTCCCATGGGGAAGCAAAAACACTGTTGTCCTTATTGGAGTTAGCACATTTGCAATTTCATTCAATATTTGCAACTACATGTCATTTACGATTGAAAACTGTTCTAAGTTAAAAGGAAAATCATTCGAGATCATCGAAGTGTATCCCACTGTTTAAGTGATGTCTGTGTCTGATTCTACTGATTGAGATGTGTTCCTTTCATAAACAATCATAGGAACTTCAAGGTAGATATGTCTGCTTTCAGAAAACGGAGATAAATGATCAACTTAAGCTCCCCTGAAAATTCAGAAAAAGCAGAAAATCTCATTTTTCTTCCTTTTAAAGAGGGAATACAGTTAACTTCTGGCAACTTTCCTGACTCTCTGTGTGCCTTTGTTTCCGTGCAGCTATCTGAAGTCACTCTGGGACCACGAGTCTTCCAAATGTCTAGAAGTAAGATTTGGGTGCAGTTTTTTGGTTTTAAAAAAAAAAAGAGAGAAAAGAAAAGAAAAATGCTTGCTTTTGTTCCCCTTTTCTAAAGACTACTGATTTCCCTTAGGAACTAACAGACTACCTCTAGCCAAGCCTGATTTGGAATTCATGCATTATTGAAACTCAGAGGCAAACCGCAACTTTTTTTTTCTTGAATTACTATTTATGTATTTGTGCGCTATACTATACTGGAATCGTTTAAAAACATTTTTTTTTTTTTCTTTCTGGGGCCACACCGTCAGCAGACAGAAGTGCCCAGGCTAGGGGTTGAATCAGAGATACAACTCCCAACCTATGCCACAGTCATAGCAATGCTGGATCTGAGCTGCGTCTGCAACCTAAACCACAGTTCAAGGAAATGATGGATCCTTAACCCACTGAACAAAGCTAGGGATCAAATCCACATCCTCATGGATACTAGTTAGATTCGTACCCCCTGCGCCACAAAGGGAACTCCTAAAACTAACTCATAATTGTGCTTAGAAGGTAAGACTCGATGCTCAAGATTTTCTTTTCTTTTTGGTTGTCTTTGGATAAATTGTCTTCAATTTAGAGAAATCAGTATAATTTGATGACATTCTTACTTTTCTAGGACAAAATATGACTTCATTATCTTAAAATGTGCATGTTTCTATTTTTTATATTTGAAATATAAAATATATTCTCATGTTTTAGTTTTATTTGGGGATTGGAGATTTAATACAGAGATAACTATACTTCAATAAGGGGAGAGATTTTTCAAACAATGTGAAATAAAAGTAGCCATCATTTTGAAGTTTAATCACCATATAAACAGAATGTCAAAACTTAATATTAGTGTATAATCTGATGAGTACCATTACATTTTATTGACATAAAACATTTAAAATGTTAACAGTAAAACAAATCAAAACAAATTTAATTATTTTGATATTTACGCAATGTACATTTTCTCAGCTATCTAAGCAAATAGTGGTTTTGACGTACATCTGGTTGGAAATGAGAACATTATCAGAAGAGCGTTTTCTTCAGAGTATGTGGTTTATATATACATTCCTACTAAACAGGACCGAAGCAGTACTGAAGCCTGGAGTTGCTTATTAACATTTAGAACATAAGCACTTCAAATTGACTTGAAAGTGATGAAAGAAACAGATGTTTTGCTTAAAGTATATATGTTTCATGCATATCTGTCAGCTCGTTTGAAGAGGCAGCTCTCAGAAACTAAAGAAGAAAAACCATCCCCTACAGCCACCTCTCCTTCCAAAACAGCAAAATCAACAAGCCAGTAAAAGTCACCTGTGCAATACAGTTTGGCTACCTTAATAAAGACAGAAATTACTGGGATTGGTGAATTACAGCACGTTTGAAGCAAAATATACACATTTTTTCAGTACGCTGAATCTCCAGTTCCATTTCCTTTCCTGTTTCAAAAATTTGGGGAATCTCATGTAAACATAATATATGTCTGAATATCTTATTCTTTCTTAATTATATATAAACTTGAAGTGACATTATATACAGGAATAATATAGTCTTGTGGTTCTTGATCATTTTAGGGTCATGGAACTTTTGAAGTTATTTAAAAAAAGCAATCTATGGGCCTTTTCTCTAGAAAAAATATACCACAAAATCCATACAAAATTCAAAGAGTTAATGAACTTTAATAATTTCATCTCTAGACTCTAGAGATCCATGATTTATCTTATGTTAATCTGATATAATTCAATTTTATATAAATAAAATATTCCATCTATTTTTAAAAGACATATAAAGTAATTGGAGATTTGTCATATTATTTGGATAAATACAACATGTCTTATCCAGACCTGTTGTGGAGAATAATATGATGATGGTTATTAAAATGCTTGGTAAGTTTATAAATAAGATTCATGCATTTTTCCAAATATTTATTAAGCACTGGATACATGCTAAGTATTGTTCAATGCTTGAAGGCACCAAGGTGAAGAAAAGAGGATATAGAAAAATGACACATGGCAGATATGGGTTTATATCTTGGATTTATCTTGCTAGTTAATTCCTATTGTTTTGTGTGTGTGTATGTGTGTGTGCGTGTGTGTGTGTGTACAAAATATATTTGTATATAAATATTCATATATTTATATATATTAACATATATATTATAGAATATATATATATTCCTATTTTAATATGTATGTGTTTACATATAGAGGCTATGTGATTATATAGATTTATAATTTATACATTTAATTATATGATTTATATAAAATAATTGTGTCATAAAAATAATGCAAATATGAAATGTTATATATTCCAAGACTAATAAATGATTAAATAGCAGGTAAAAACTTGGGGAGAAAAGTATGACAAAGGATCTACTATTTCACTTGATATACATTTGTTGCTTGATTAATTCTTGATCCTATCCTTTCTTGTACCTCCAAAGTAATCCAGTAACTAATGAGGCACACTTGAAGGTAAAGAATTACAGTATGGCAGGTGCCAGAAAATAGGGATGGACACAGTTAAGTACAAAGAAGGGAATGTCTAACCCTACCTGGGGGACCTGATGAGCCTTTCATGAAGGAGTCCTATTTGAGTTAAGACGCAACTCTAAGAAGATTTCTTAAATTGAAGAGGAATGGAGAGAGAATTTTGAGGCACGATAAATGAAATTAAAGTGTGCAAAATTATAGAGATCAGTGAAAGTCAGAATGCTTGTTCAGCCAGATATGAAGAATGAAGATTAGGGTTGTATTCATGAGAGTGGAAGAGATAATGCCAAAAGCAAAGTTTGGTCCAGATATGAAGTGTCACGTATATCACATTAGTGGGTGTCCATCTTGTCATTTAGGCTATTAAATGTCTCTCAGGAGGAATAAAAATGCACTTAACCGATATAAACTTGTGAATATTAGAGTTTCAGTCTTTAATTTGTAAAATGAGAATACAATAGTACATAGTATATAGGATTATTTTATGGTGTTTAAATATAATAAAACAGGTGAGGCTTATTGGTGCAATGCTTGGTATATGGTTAACATTCAATAGATATTAACCATTGCAGTTTTTAAAAAATTCTCAGAAAATTAAGCATTGCCTCAGGCTATTTGGCACTTCCTCTATGTGATTCTTGCTCTAGTCAGACAGAGTCACAATATTGCTTCAGGAAAAATTTACATTGTTTTTGTATAAGTGCTTTTTAAAATAGGTCTTCAAGTCCAGTAAGGTAGTAGTTTTGAAAACACACCTTTTGATTCGCAAGAGTAGGATTTGGTTAGTAGAAGAAAGATCCTTGAGCATCTACCAAGGAAATCTCTCAATAACGCAGGATATAGAGCATGCTTCTCAGTAAAAGACTGGAATGATGATTTTTAAGAAGGACTATGTTACCTACATTGTGGAGGCTAGATGAATTTCATGTGGGCTGCAGGGAAAGCAGGGTAGACTTGGAGGGAGATGTCTCTTTAAGAAGTACTGTTGGTTCTGGGCCAGGGAGCTATTCCTAAGGAGTCTGACTTCAGTTGCAGCAGGACTGCCTAGTACCTTCACTGCCAGGGCCAGGGAGCCTCGTGAAAGTTAAGCCGATGGACGTGAGCTTTGCTTATGAAGTGAGCATTGACTGTTTCCTGTGCTGCGGAATCATCTAGTTGACCTTCCCATCCCTCTTAGTAAGGATCTTCCATCAATAGCTTCCTGAGTTGTTGTCTGGGTGTTTTCATACAAAAGGTTCTTCTCTCTTTGTCCTTCCTAAATCCCATCCGATCTGCAATGCACATGTGTTTCCTTTTCTAATTGTCCGAGTACATTTGTAACCTCCACAACTGAAAGTAGATTGTTAACAAGAGAGCTACTTTTGTGGTATGAAAGGAAAAGTCTCCCAATATCCATATTTAGTTGTTACCTATCCCCATTTTTCCATTAATATAATTTCTAGAATCTCTTTGTCATTAGTATATTGGAAATTAGAAATGAGTTAGCAGAGTGCAGAGAGATATTTGGTGAGAGACTGAAATAGGACAGATATTTTAGTGGAAAAACAGGGAATTTGTCTTAGTCATAGTTTTATCCTCAGTGCCAAGCAGAATGATGATATATTGAGAATTACTGGAATTTTAAGGTCTAATGCCTTTTTTTCCTCTCCATATTTGGAGATTGAGCATATGTCAGTACGCTTTCTGTATATAGGCTTCTAATTTGTAAATGGAATTAACGATACCTAATCTTTCCCCATTTGTGAAGATTCAATGATGGCCTGTATGAGAAGAGTTCAGTTTTGTTATTATTATTAATAATTAACGTATTCCGTCCACACAAAATCCTATCTGCCTTCTTAGTTTTAACTTCTACTCAGTCGGTTGGTGGCTTTCTTAACAGAGGAGCAGTAGTAAAAAAGTAATGTCTTCAAAAACGAAATTACGTGGGGTCAGAGCAGCCAGCATTTTGGACCAAGCAGCATGTGAGTTTTGAAAGGGAATAAGGAGGCTGGACCAGTTAAGAGGATCTATCTCACTGAGACTCTTATTCCCAATGCTGTGGCAGGAAAGCTTGAGATTTGTATTACTCTTCTTCAGTCATCAGCAATATTTTCATAAAAGTTTAGTCATTTCTGGTGGGATGTACACATTTAACATGGAAAAATTTTTTACTTATGAACTCTCAAGTGTGACCAAGGAATCTTTGATGGTTTTAGCATACTGATTTATTACATATACAGAGTCTGCTTTCCTTTGATGTTTAACTAATTGTGTAATATGATCTGATCTAAAAGTAGCTTTTTTTACAACAAATTTTGCTAAAATCATGTTCTTATTTTCATAATAGTGGAGTGAATTTAATGGATGGTAATTAGATGTCTATATACACATATGTGGGTTTTTTGCCTTTTTTTAGGGTCCCCAGGGTGCAGCATATGGAAATTCCCAGGCTGGAATCAGAGCTGCACTGCTGGCCTACACCACAGCTATAGCAACGTGGGACTGAGCCATATCTGCTGCCTACACCACAGTTCACGGCAACACTAGATCCTTAACCCACGGAGCGAGGCCAGGGATCGAACCTGCCTCCTCATCCTAGTTGGGTTTGTTACCACTGAGCCACAACAGAATTCCAGGTAATTAGATATTTTATAACCACCCCCAAAGCAGGAACTCCAGATATGTATTTTACTGAATTTTTGTAACAAAATAAAAACTTAAAAAAAATTAAAGTACTGGTTTCTGGAAATGTGCTATGAAAAATAATGTTACTATAAAATGCAATGGAATTTTAAAATTCTTAACTAATGGTAAACTTTTTTATTAGTGACGTTATTTCTAATCATTTGAAACTGAGGCTTCTATAATAGAATAAAAATTTTATTCAGTTTATCTTTTTTCTTTTAATTTAATTTAATTTTATTTTTTTTGTCTTTTTAGAACTATACCACGGTATATGGAGGTTTCCAGGCTAGGGGTCAAATCAGAGCTGTAGCTGCCAGCCTACACCACAGCCACAGCAATGCCAGATACAAGCTGCATCTGTGAAATGCACCACTGCTCACGGAGATGCTGGCTCCTTAACCTACTGAGCAAGGCCAGGGATTGAACCTGCATCCTCATGGATACTAGTCAGATTTGTTTCCACTGAGCCACAATGGAACTCCAATTTTTCTTTTTAAAGTATAGTTGATTTACAGCTTTGGGCCAATTTCTGTTGTACAGCAAAGTGACCCAGTCATACATATATAATATCCATTCTTTTTCTCATATTATCTTCCATCATGTTCTATCCCAATACTCAGTTTATTCTTAAAAGGTGGTAGAATAATGGCAAAGATGATGTATTGCTTTTACTCCTTTGTTTTTCATATGGATATGGATGTTCATCTAGTGAGTTATTCACTAAATCACAGTGTCTATGAATATTTCAAAATTTCAATGAATTAATCTTTATGAAATGATTTTAATGGATATGAATTTCAGTTCTTCCCATGATTATTAGATTTAATGTCATTAATATGTTTCCTATGGCTATTATGTCCCGTATAAATCAGGTTTTATAACCAGAGGTAGAGAAGGAGGTCCTAGGATTCCATTCTTTCCTGGATCCTTGATTCTTTGCTTATCCCCTACCTTGGCTTAACTCCTTGCAAATGTTGCTAATAGTAACCAAAAAATGAGAGATTTGGAACTTCTACTTGCTCTAGTTTTTTTATAATGGTAGCTTATCTAGAGAGTTAGAATGTGAGACTCACTGTTTATGTTATATTATTATCACTAATTCTCAATGAGACTTTAATTGCTTTAATTTCTGTTCTGAATGTTGAGCCTGGGCTGTGTGCCAAAAGTTCTTTCTTTGAAAATACTAATAAAAATACATCCAGGTTTTGATGCAAACATGTCTCGTTTAATGGTTCACTGCATGAAATGTTGGGTATTACATGTTTTATTATCTCCAATTTTTGTTGTAAATTCTAACTGCAGGGGCCTTGTTGAAAAGAATTATTGAGGTGACTTACTATAATTCAGTAAGTATTAAAAATTATTTTACCAAATTTATATTTTAAATTGTGTCTTTTTTTTTTTTTTTTGCTTTACTCCCTGCTGCTGATAAATTACCTCATAGTGAATGCCAAGTTAGACATGGGCATGGAGTTTCCAGCAGCAGCCTGTTTCTTATTTTATTTTCCCTTAGACAGATGATAAGCTCATGCCCCATTTAATATTTAGCTCTATTTTAAAATAGAAGATTCATCATAAAAATTCATTCTAAAATCAGTGAAAATATATGAGTTGGGAGTTGCCAATATTATATACTTAGTGAATTGTATAAACTGATTTCAAAAGGGACAACTTCATAGCTATGTCTCACTGTCTAGAGTGAGACTGGGCTTTTCGGTGTCAAAATCTAGTCTTCACTGATTTTCTAGATATTGTTCTGGATAATGTGTTAAGCCAAGAATAGAAGAAAAACCGTAGGTTAGAACTGGGTAATCTTTTCAAATCACATCTTTAATGCAGTGTGTGTGTGTGCGTGTGTGTGTGTGTGTGTGTATGTAGGTCATTTCAATGATGCTTATTTTATATATCATAATTCACCCACTGCAAGTGTACAATTCAATGATGTTTTTTTTTTTTTTTTTTTTTTGTAGATTTACAAGTTCTGCAACCATCACAGTAAATCAGTTTTAGGACATTCCCATCACCCCAAAAAGATTCCTCATGTCCATTAACTGTTAAACTCTGTCCCCTATACTTTTCATCCCCTACCACCACAGGGAAACGATCTATTATCTGTCTGTATAGATTTGCCTTTTCTGAATATTTCACATAAAGTCAGTAATACAATATGTGTTCTCTTGTTTCGGGCTTCTTTCACTCAGCATCTTGTGTTTGAGGTTTGTCCATAGTGTTGCATAAATCAGTAGTTTGTTTCTTTTTATTACATGGATATACTATTTTATCCGTTCATCAGTTAAGGGTAATTTAGGTTGTTTACAATTTTTGTCTGTTATGAATGAGGCTGCTAAAAGCATTTGTGTACGAGTGTTTGTGTGAATATACAGTTCCATTTCTCTGGACTAATACTTAAGGATAGAATTCCTAGGGCAAATGGCAAATACATGTTAAACATTTTAAGAACACTCCAACTATTTTTTAAACTGGCTACATCATTTTATATCCCCATTAGCAATGCACAAGAGGTTTCCTTTCTCACATGCCAATTTTTTAATAGCTGTTACAGTGGATGTGAAATGGTATCCAATTTTGGTTTGGTTTTGCATTTCCTAATGACTAGTGGTGCTGGGTGTCTTTATACTTGTTTGCTACTTGAATATTTTCTTTATTCAAATGTATATTCAGTTCTTTTACCTATTTTTGCTGGATTGTTTAATTTCTTATTACTGAGCTGTAAACTGAGCTAAATATATTTTCTATATATTTAGATAGGAAACCTTTATCAAATACATAAATATATATTTTAAAATATTTTTAGTTTGTTTATTTTTTTTCCATTTTGTTAGTAATGTCTTTTGAGGCACAGATGTATTGAATTTTGATGAGGTCAAGTTTATCGTTTTTAAATTTTAATTTTAATGTGCTGTTACCTACTGTACCACACATAATGTACTGTCACACACTGGTATCATATCTAAGAAATCTTTGCTCTATGCAAGATCTTGAAGATTTTCTCCTGTACTAGATTTCTATGAGTGCCATAACAAATTACCACAAGCTTTTTTTTGTCCTTTTTTTTTAAGGCCACACCCAAGGCATATGGAAGTTCCTGGACTAGTGGTCAAATGAGAGCTCTGCTGCTGGCCTACACCACAGTTCATGGCAATGCCAGGTCCTTAGCCCGTCAAGGCCAGGGATGGAATCTGTGTCCTTATGGATACTAGGTGGATTCGTTACCACTGAGCCACAACAGGAATTCCCAATCACCACAAACTTAATAACAAATCATATTTTTCATATTGAAGTTTTGTAGTTCAGAATTCTGAAAGGGGTCTGACTGAGCTAAAATCAAGGTATTGGCAGGACTGTGTTTATCCTTTACCAACAGGACTTTGGTATAATAACTACAGCTTTACAGTGAGTTTGAAATTGGAAAGTTGAAGTCTTCTAGTTTTACTATTTTTTTTTTCAAAATTGTTTCAGGTACTTCAGGTCTTCACAATCTCATATAAATTTCTGGACCAGTTTTCAATTTATGCAAAAAAAAAAGCTGCTGGAATTTTGATAGGTTTATGTCGAATTTTTCTATCAACTGAGAATAATAGCCATTTTAGCAATAATGAATCTTTGAATCAATAAACATGGAATGCTTTAGATTTTCTTTAATTTCACTTAATATTTTGTCGTTTCCATTATAACATTCTTACACTTCTTTAGTTAAACTTACTTAAATATTTTATTCTTTTTGTTGCTATAATGAAAGAAATTATAGAATGAATTTTAATACTCAAAGCATTTAAAATATGAAGTTGTATCTAACTAAATGGAGAAGGTTATGCATAGCAAATAATCTGCAGTTTTCTATTGGGGATTCTTAAGGTTACACAGTTAATTAGTTACCTAGAGAGAATGAAAATAATTAAAATGTCAGCATTTAAACAATATTTTTTACAGAAGTAATTGATAAAACTTGAGGAAAGATTTTATATTTAAGATAAAATTGGAGGCAGTAAAGTATACTGTACTTCCTTCTTGTTGATTCGCAATACTCATTAGCATATTAAAAGTTCAAAGGCCCATTTTTGTCTATTTAGCCTCATTTTTGCACAACATTTATCAACATCCTAAGAAATTCTAATATACTGTAGAACATAATTTGGGGAATTCTGGGTTAGCAGCTTATAGTTTGCAAAACTCTCTCATAAGCATGATTATCTTATAATTACTGACAAAAGTAGACATGACTATTGTTATAACACAAAGAGCAACTAACCCAAGCCAAGCATCTGGTGATCATTGCAGTCTGGGCCTACCTCCAGGCCTTCTGCTTCCTAATGCTATGTGTTCCGAGGGAAGGTTGGTTCTCAACTGAAGTATCAGTCAATGAAGTAATAGCGGAGAAATCAGTAATAAATATACATAACTTGGATATCCATAATATTTTTGAAAATGAGTCATCAGGTAATTTTGGTCTGTTTGTTTCCTTACATTTAATACTTCTCAGATCAAACTTTCCAAAACAGAACATGCTAACATCTGAAATGCGAATCAGTAAATATTATAATAGACATTCATGGAATTCCCATCATGGCTCAGCAAAAATTATCTGACTAGTATCCATGAGGACACAGGTTTGATCCCTGGGCTTGTGTATCCCTGGGCTTGCGTATTTTTTACTCATATCTGATTTCTTGTAGATAATTCTTCCTGAGATGGTAGCTGAACAGGTTAAGTTATTTATAATTTGAAAAGAAAGTTGTCATGATGGTACCCATTGTTTATTTTAAATAAAACCAAATATTTACCTTTTTTCTTGGGTATATCTTCTGGGTGACTCTTTTCCTTAGAGTTTGAAGGCAGTGACATTATATATGTATATATAAACATATTTTACTTTCCTTTTTTAATGTAACCCATGGAATTTAACCATATGTTTGGGTTTGTGAGTACTGTATGTTAATTTATGAGGCGATACTGTGAAACTGGGCATTATTTTTCATGTGTTTTAAATATCGGTGTTCCTTTAGAGGAAAGACCTAAGGTAATAGGGTAATAGTGGCTAAGAGCTTCAAATTAAGAAGATAGAGGTCATGAACCCTATGGTACTTTATGAGCTCCGAAGCAAATATCAAGATCCAGGCAAAAAAGTGTACAATGAGAAATAAGCAACTGCTTTTCTAATTTTCAAACTGTTCTTTCTGATTTTCTTGTACCATTTATCCTACAACATATAAAATTCAAATTACTTACAATACTGAAATACAGTAGCTTGTCTTTAATCTATGGACTAATGGGGTAGATTAGCTGAATGTGACAAGTCCAGTCTCATTATGTAGGTTCTTGGGATTTTACATTCCAAACTTCTCCCTTGCAAACTGTTGATTCTCATAGGATATTATAATCAGATAAAAGAACTATGTGATAACATAAAATTGAATTTCCTCTCCAAACGGTATTCACCTCATCTAGGATTTCTTCAGCCATCCATACATCCCCTCACCCATCCTTTCATTGAAAACTTATTTTTTGGAGTTCCTGTTATGGCTCCGAAGGTTAAGAACCTGATGTAAGGTCCATGAGGATGCTGATCCAATCCCTGGCCTTACTCGGAAGGTTAAGGATCCAGCATTGCTCGGATCTGGTGTTGCCATGGCTGTGGTGTAAGTAAGCCTGTAGCTGCAGCTCTGATTTATTGACCCCTAGTCCCAGAACTTCCATATACCTTCGGCAGCTGTAAAAATTAAAAGAAATATATATCTTTTGTGAATATAATTTATGCTGGGCTCAGAGGAAAGTGCTGAGATTAAAATATGGACGAGACCTGGTTTTATGAAATAGCTGTGTGTTACAGACTAAATTTTATTTCCCTTCAGTATTCATATGTTGAAGACTAACTCTTGATGTGACTGTACTTGGAGAGAGGGCCTGTGAGAAAGTGATAAAGACAAAATGGCATCATAAATAGGAGCTCTAATCTGATACGGCTGGGGCCCTTATAAGAAAAGGAAGAGATTTCAAAACTCTCTTCCCGAGGTGAAGACATGGCTAGAAGACAACAAGCCAAGGAGAAGAACCCTAATGACATCTTAATCTTGAACTTCTAGCCTCCAGACCCGAACCGTGAGAAAATAAATTTCTTCTGTTTAAGCCAATTAGCATATGGCATTTTGTTAAGGCAGCCTGAGGTGACATATACAATGTGCCAACTAAACATCACTGTCTATTGAAGTGCCTGCCATGAAAAAACCCTATAGAGCCTCAGGAGAGGAAGTTAGTTGATCAGATGTAGATGCTTCAGAGAGGAGAGGATGTTTGAACTGGTTCTTAAAGGAAGGGAAGGGGGTTGCCAGGCCAGATGATAGTGGTGCAATTGTGAAAAATTCTTGGTAATTTTTTTTTTTTTTTGCCGTACTCTTTGCATGCAGAAGTTCCCCCACCAGGGATCAAACTCGAGCCATAGCAGTGACAATGCCAGATCTCTTTGCTTCTTGCCACAATGCTCTTCCTTCTAAGCCTTTCACTCAGCACATTTCTGTGCACAAGAACAGTCTTAAGGAACGTTATCAGCTGATTCCCATGGGTGCTGTTGCTCCCCCACCCTGGCATTCCAGGGCTTTGGCCCATCTCCATTTCTCTAACCTCACTGCTTGGTGCCTGTGTTCTCTCCAGGGACCTACTGGTTTCTCTGGAAGTTCCTTTTAAAATCTCTTAACTAGAGGCAAAGGTGGAAAAATTATTACTTTAGGCAGAAAAAAGTACCATTCCTGGTGCCATAAGCATCCCTGAAAACAATAGTTCAGAAACACCCTCTTTCAAATCACCCCCTGCCCAACTGGTAAGTTATAGACGGTCCATGTTCCTATCTTTTATGCTTATTTTTTTTTTTTTTACCATTTATGCTAAGACATTATAAATATTAAAGTCCATCTCACCCACTAGACTTTGTGTTTCATTGTGCAGATGATATTTCCTATCTTCCCTTCCTAGTACTAGCTCTCATTCATTCATTTATTTAACATCTATATTTAATGCTCACAGGATACCAGTCACTTTCCAGGCTCTGAAGGTACAATAGTAAAGGAGACCTGTAAGGTGCTTGCCCTTGATGAGGTGGTTGTACAATAGAAGTGGGAGTGGGGGCAGACAATAAACAAGGAAAGAGAGAAATTGTCTAGGTGAATTCACTGATAAGTGAAGGAAATGCACTCTGTGGTATAGGAGAGAGAAACTGAGGACAGTGATGGGGAAAGTTAAAGCCTGAAGGTGGGGAGGATCATGCAATACTGTGACAATGAGTGAAGAGAGAAAGCAGAAGAGAGACTCCAGGTAAATAAGATAGCAAGTGCAGAGGCCCTAGGGCGTAAAGAGTGTGGCTTTTATTGAGGAAAAAAGGGAAATCAGCAGGGCAAATGTATGGGCATGAACTGGAGAGGGAAAATAAGTCTGGCCTTACAGGTCATGTCGAAAAGTTGGGATTTGCCACAATAGAAAGCTGTTCAAGGACTTTCTCTCTCTTTCTCTCTCTCTCTTTCTTTCTTTCTTTCTTTCTTTCTTTCTTTCTTTCTTTCTTTCTTTCTTTCTCTCTCTCTCTCTCTCTCTCTCTCTCTCTTTCTTTCTTTCTTTCTTTCTTTCTGTCTTTCAGGGCTGCACCTGTGGCATAGAGAAGTCCTCAAGCTAGGGGTTGAATCCGAGTTGCAGCCGCTGGCCTATGCCACTGCCACAGCCATGGGGGATCCAGATCACCTTTGTGACCTACACCATAGCTTGTGCAACACTGGAATCTTAACCCACTGAGCAAAGTCAGGGATTGAACCCTCATTCTCACGGATACCAGTCAGGTTCTTAACCCACTAGCCACAATGGGAACTCCCCATTAAACAATTTTAATCAGAAGAAAAAACATGTATGTTGATATTCAGTTGCAATATACAATTTATCTTTTAGAACAATCCCTCTGCCCTCTGTGTGAAAATCAGATTGCAAGTGGGCATTTACAGAAGCAGGAAAGTCTATTAGGAAGCTATTGCTGTAATCCAGACAAAAGTGAAGAGGACCTCCAGCTAAATGAGTGGCCATGCAGTTAGAAAAGAAGAGAAAACACATTTGAGATGCTCTCCCTTTTTGAAGATCGAAATGAAAGATTTGATTATGGATTGGGTGTGAGGGGTCAAGAAAAGGGAGGATTGGATAACTTCTAGGTTTATTATCTTTGAGCAACTAGATGGATGACAGTGCCATTTAGCAAGGTAGGACCAGCAAATAAGTATAACAAAACAGAAACAGACTCACAGATATAGAGCATAAACTAGTGCAAGAGGGAAGAGAGAAGGTGGAGGGGCGAAATGGGGATAGGAGACTAAGAGGTACAAACAACTATGTATGAAATAAGGTATAAGGATATATTTTACAACACAGAGAATATAGCTAGTATTTTATAACTTTAAATGGGAGTTCCTGTTGTGGCTCAGCAGTAATGAAACTGACTGTAATCTGTGAGGACATGGGTTTGGTCCCTGGCTTCCTCAGTGTGTTAAGGATCTGGCATTGTCATGAGCTATGGTGTAGACCAGCAGCTGCAGCCCTGATTCAACTCCTAGCCTGGGGACTTCCATATGCCATGGGTATGGCCCTAAAAAAAACAAATAAATGAATAAATAAATAGATAATAAATAAATAAATAAAAATAAAATGACTTAAAAAATAAAAATAAATTTTAAATAGAGCATAGCGTAAATATTTAATCATTCTGTTGTGAAATTAGAATTATATTGTAAAGCAGCTGTACTTCAATAAAAAATATAAACATGAATCGATGTAGGAAAGGTAGGGAAGGGAACAGGTTTGGAGGGAAAAGGGAATAGTTTGTTTTTGGACCACGTTAAATTTGAAATGACTTTTGGATATTTTGGTAGAGAGAGCAAGCAGACAGGGACATCTAGAAAGAATCTCAGGGGGATTTGTAGGTTGGACAGAAACTAGAGGTGACATCAGAAGAGAGAGCATGGATGTGATTAAGTGGAAGGGAGTGAAGACAAGGAAGAAAAGAGGCCCAGGATTAAAGCCTGGTGTGCACGCCTATAAACAGAAGGTAGAGATGGAAGCAGATGAAAGAGCAGGAAGACAGAAAAGCAGCAGCCAAAGTTGGAGGAAGAAATAGGAGAGTGACCATGGAGAAGAGGGTGAGGCCGGCGGTGATGAGCACTGCTGAGAAGCTAAGTGAGAGGAGCTGGTGAAGTGTCCACCAAATTTAGAACATGAATGCTGTGAGTAACTTTTCAAGAATGTTTCCACAGCAATGATGGTGATGGAAGCCAGACTGACTGCAGAGAAAACCCCTAGGCTCCCAGCATCTTCGTTTCAAGTTTAACCTGAAACTTGGGTCTACACTTCTCTAAATATACTGATACTACTTGGCCACAACATCTGGTAGTATGCTAAAACTGGTGAGTCTTGTAACTTGAAATACAATTTTTAGAATTTACTGAAAGAAAAAAATATTAGGCCCTGTGATGTTCTCCAGGATACACATTGTTGTTGTTGGATCATTTTACAAGGCATCTTCCTCCAAATAAAAGAATGATTATAAGTTGGCACTTACTTTGTGATCTCAGGCCATTCATTAATAATAATAACAGATTGCAAGGGTGAAAAGAAAATGCATTTGAGACAAAGGGTATTCCTCATTCTAGTTTATTCTCTATTTTCTCCCACTCAATCTGTAAAATAACTTTCTATTGCCCAGTCTTGGTACTTTCTAGAAGCCAGAAAGAGAGAAAGTAGATTTTAAAGCTTCACCTCAAGTAACCTCTCTTAAGGGCTGTTTAAGTGATAAGCATTTGAGCTTATGAAGAGAAAAATTTTGAGCACGAATGAAGAGGAAAAAAGAAAAAAACTTTAAAATAATTAGCTAAGATAGTTTCATTTCTTCTTTTCTATACAGGCGCATGTTTATCTTTCCTTTTATCTTCTTTTGTTTATTTTCCTCAATCCTTAGTTTATTCAAAGTCTGTGCATAGCTAAGCCAAGCCTGGGTTTGGAATCTGAATGAAGATTCAACTACACAGCACTCTTTTTATGGGGACTTGCAGAAAGTTTTCTTTTTTTTATGTTTTCCTTTCCGTCTTGGGGATGCCTAAAAATAACTTGCAGGTGGGCAACTTAATTCAGAGCCAAATTCCACCTCTGTTCTTTATTATATTATTTGTTGCATTTTTAGAAAGTTTTACAGCTGATATTGACATTTTTGATTATTTTTTTCTGGCTCAGTAATTTTCCGGAGTTATTTTATAGGCCTGTATAAAGTCCATAATCTTGTTTTTATTATAATTTTAGTTTTGGTAAATGAACAATGGAGTGGAATTTGGACATGGGGCCAATGCTATTTTTTTTTTTCCCCACAGTGGAATGGTCCCTGGCTGTTACTTGATCCTGGCGTTGAACATCAAAGGTTCTGGTCTCTTCTAGGAAATGTGGACAGCAGAAAATTCTCTGCTGAAAGGATATGGGGAGGAAAGCAGTTGATCCCAGCAGATTTGCAATGCTGAATTATCTGTAAACAGATTTTTTTTTTTTTAATTGAACCACTCAGAAGCTTCAGTCCACATCTGCATTCGCAAATTCAGTGTCTGGTCCTATCACTTTGGCTGGTTTATTATCGCTAAATTCCAATTCCTGAGGTGATCTTAGGAGTGTTTGTTATGCCTGCAACTATAATGCCTTGTAAATTCCTATTTAAACAAATGCATTTACTCTATTTTTTTCCGTAATTGAATGTTGCTGTGCACCTCAAAATGAGGCCTTTAATACTAAATAATTAGGACCATAAACTCTGCAATCGACTATTATCATGCAGTTCGTGTAGAAGCATTACTACCAGCTTATTACAATTAATCTGGGGAAGCAATGTGGTTGTAATTAATTTTTACTCAGTTCAGTTTCCTATAACGGGGGATGCACACATCTGCTTACGTTTAGTGAAGACTTACTACAGTCAGCATTGCTGTCATCTAAATCACAAAAATTACTGATATTGTGCTCAAAATTAAAGAATACTTTCAATGCACCTGAGGGGCATGCGAGATCACTGGCTGTGAGTCAGGAGACTTGAGCTGTAGTCTAGGGCCCAAGAAATATGTCTTTTTCTGAGCAAATAAATCTTTTGGCATCAGAGTATTCATCTTTCCATTTAGAACTTTGAATGAACTGGCATCTCTATTCTCTTCATCCAAAGTTTTTTGAGATAATATAAAATTGTATCTTTTTCTTCCTTTTATTTAAAAAAAATGATTGGAAGTAAGGCATAATCTCAATATGAGGTTAAAATAAATTATATAATGAAACTAAACATGTCTCTTCTGATCTACCGTTTCTTTTTCTAGCCTTGTCTCACCCCCGACAAAAACATATCTTTATTTTAATGCAAATCTTTTTAGATTTTTCTGTGCATTATGCATGAATATAAACTTTTTAAAATAATAAAATGATTTTTAAAGCTGCTGCATAGTATTTGACTCATTAATGCATTGGAACATATTTAAACATTATTTTGTTGAATGATGTTTACATGGTTTGCTATCTCTTAAAATAATGATGAGGAGTTCCCATCATGCCTCAGTGGTGTAGGCCGACTCTGATTTGACCCCTGGCCTGGGAACCTCCATATGCCACGGGTGAGGCCCTAAAAAACCAAAATAAATAAATAAATAAAATAAAATAAAATAATAATGATGAAAGTCCTCTTTGTTAATTCTATTGCATAAATAATATTTTTTTTACAGGGGAAAAACTGACTGGAGAAATTGTTACATAAGAATGCACAGTTAAACAATTTAACAGATACTGTCAAAAATATCTCCAAAAAGCTGCTGTGTACATTATGCAGTTCTCTGTATTATGGAAATATTTAAAATGCCATTAGTCTGAGGGGCAAAAATGTGCTGTCTCATTGTTTTCATTTGCTTTTCCATGCTTACTAGGGAAAATGAGCTTCTTCATTTTTTTTTTTCCGCTTACATTTCTGTTTAAATTCTTTGCTTACATTTCTCTTTGGAAACATTAATATGATAAGGTTTAAATACCTTCTAGAAACCAATCCCATTTCTTTTGAATGTTAGGCATTTTATTTTCCCAAATTGCCACTTTCTCTTTCCCTTTGCTTATAGTCATTTTTATGTTATGTTTTGGTTTTGTCAAATGGGGTTTTTCACTTTAAAATAGTTACCAAAATGGATATGGGCACCTTTTATAGAAGAAAGATGACCTATTGTGCAGAAATCAATGGTGAATAGATTTATGCAGGACCTATTCTAGGTAAATCACTGCATCACAGATGATAAATGAAGAACAGTAATTTCTGTGAAAACGGTAATCTTTTGAGCTTCTAATAGATTAAATTTGCATATACATTCTGTACTTATGCACTCTAAGATGTGTGACCAAGAGCCAGAAAGGCTTTGAAACAGTTATAGAATTTTCTGATTATAAAATAAGAATCAGGGTCTCCTTTAAGATAGAAATTTGAGAATAAAAATGACATGTAATCCCTTCATATAGAAGTAGCTACATTTAACTTCTCCATGTGAATCCCTCTTTTTCTAAGCTAACATGGAGAAAGAGCAAATATAGTTGCAGCCCAGAAATACTTTCTTTTGACCCCAAACTATAGAATCCTATATGAAATGCTGGGGAAGAAACTCTATTTACCCTCACATAGTCAGTGATGGGGACCCACTGCTTTTCCAAGCACTGCCCTTCTTTCTTTCCTCCCCTCCTCTTCCTCTCTCCTCCTCTCTTTCCTTCCTTCTTTTCAATATTTTCATTTCTTTTGATAAATGTCACATAGAACAGTCCTTATTTCTGTGCACCCTGCAATCTGTCTCCTTCTAACTTTTTGCCTCTTTTTGCCTTAATCATACTTGGATGTCTTTGTTGATGAAACAAATGAGAATAACAACTCGGACATAACCACATGCGATATATACCCATGCTACATGTGTATGTCCTGTAGCTAATGACTATGCCCAAGTTTATAGGAAGCAGGAATCTCTTAATAAGCCTCTGTCTCCATGTGGCCCCTCAACCCTCTGTACACAAGAGCTCACTGGCTTGCCATTCTTTCTAGTACGTCATTGTTGTTAAGAAAAATTCCCTTCTGTTTAGAAGACCCTCATGATATCCCTCAACTAACTGACCTTCAGATCCTGGCCAAGCAAGCACCTCTGGATTTCCTCTAAGCTTAATCTCTCCTACAGCCCAGGCCAGGTTAGTTGTTTCCACTCTTCTCTCTCTGATGCTTATCCTTGTCTGGGCACCTATCCTACGCCTGTCTTTGAAATGGCTTGCTAATTTGTCTACAGCCTTCTCGTTAGTCAATAAGCATCCTGTGAGCAGAACTTTCCCATTTCTGTCTCTGTGGCACCTTGCACTGGACAGAGCAGATGCATAATAAAATTTTGTTGAAAGTACAATGAATGTCAGGAACATAAACAAACTCTCATAATCTCTAGTCTCACCTACAAAGCCCCTTAAAATCGCCCTCCTGATCCAGCCTCAGTTTATCCTCTCCGTGCCTTCCAAGATCAATTGTTGTCTGTCCTTTCTAATGGAAATCATTCTCACTTCTGCCTTTTCTAATTCTACCTCTTTTTTCACATCATCTCAATGAGACACACAGTGTAAATGAACACAGAACTTTCTTACTACGGACCTTGGTGATGCTCCATCTACATATGTTTTGGTCTCGGGACTATTTATTAAAAATATATGTGCCTATCATCTCTCTGCAAGATAGGCTAGGTACCAGATGGCTCACAGTTAATATTTTAGGATCTGGGATTTTATGTTATTTGTGTGGTTTTCATTTTGTGTGTCTTTTCTAAATTGCTAACAATGAACATGCAATCTTTTACAAAGGGAAAAATGGTTACTTTATTTAGAAAATGAATCATTAGACTTGGCAATGAAGAGGTCCCTAGTGTCCCCCTAGGAAAATTTTAGAATACTGAAGGGGGAAAAAAAAAAAAAGATGGCTAGGAGATAAGGATTCTAAACTTATCACTTAAAAATTTGGAACTTTTAAAACTTCTTACCCTGCTGAGATGAACTTTGATTTAAATTTAAAGGTTACGATATGTTGATAATTTTAAGATCAGTCTAATGAAAAATTGGTCATCAAATGAGTTTCGTTTCATTGCCCAGGGAATGGATATAACATTTACTCTCCTTCTCTGTGGAATAAGGAGGCAAGGTCAGTATCCACTGTTCCAGGTGCAGGCTCAGGAGTCGTCATGGCCATGGCCGCTGAGGTCTGTGGGTCCTACAGGGAATGGTCATATTCACAGACTCTGCACTATTGTGTTTCTTTTGGGTTATTTCACTTTCTGAGAAATTAGTTCCTTCTCTCCCTAGACTGTGAAGAATATTTGGAAAATACCTGTGCAAGGGCTTCACTCCAGGACCCTCTGGAGATAACAGACAGCATGGTAAGGGTGACATACCCTTTGGAGTCAGAAAAGCATCAAAGCTGGATTTGCTAGCTGCACCAGTTGCCTGCTGTGTCCTTGAGTATGTAAATCCCCTAATTCCTCTAAGTCTTAGTTCTCTACCATAATAACAGGGTTCTTATGCGGGTCAGGACAAAATTAATATTTGATATTTGTGGGCAGTAGTTCCATGCCTCCACTTTTCTCTTGTTTCCTCCTCCGCTACTGGATTTCTTTTACTTTAAATGAATGCCTCTTATTCTTGTGTGAAGGGCTTGGTGTCCTTAGGGAGGCTAATGAAAGCTATGGACTTTCTCTCTCCAGGAAAATGCACACTTACATGAAAGCTGACTTATAATTTTAGACAATTCATGGACCCCCGTGAAACATTTCCACGGGCCTAGACCCTAATAAATGTTGCTTTACATTTTAAATCTCAGCTCAATTTCATTTTTCCTCTTATGTGCTCTCCCGTGGGATTCAAGACTTGAGTTTTTCCAAGGGCTATTGGAAGCTGTTGGGTCTGACATCTATCATGTATATCCATCAACACATACAGCACAGCAAGTGCCAATGAGCAGAAAAGACCACATGGGGACTGAGACCAGTGTTGTCTTTCTCTTCTGAGACCTTGTTAATCTCCTGGGAGTCCCTCGTTCAAAACCGCCATTGTTTACCTCTAGGAGGCAAATGAGGCTCAAACTCTAGAACATCAGATTCTCTGGTGTTTCAAAGCCCGGGTTCCCTTTCTTCTTTTAGCTGATTCATCTCTAATCATAGGGAAGTTAAAGAGTCAATGAATCATATCCCTGTATTTAATCTCACTTGATTTCTCTTCAGTATGATGCAATCTGAAGAGACAAACAAATGGAAACAAGCATAGAGCATCTCACTTCCCTTTTTGTTTTTGCCCTTAGGAGTGTTCTCTGACTGCCAGGGTCCTCTTTTCTTTGCCTGAGGTGCAGAATACTTAACACCTCCCGGAGCAGCCCTGAATCAATGAATGTAGAACAGGTGTGTCAGAGCCCAGCTGTTTCAGCCCCAT
Organism: Catagonus wagneri; assembly: GCA_004024745.2. NCBI lineage: Eukaryota > Metazoa > Chordata > Mammalia > Artiodactyla > Tayassuidae > Catagonus > Catagonus wagneri. The sequence continues at coordinate 7,255,874 of PVHT021183710.1, read as the reverse complement.
GGTAAGATACACCAGAGACCTCTGTTGTACGGTGGCTCCCAGAGTTTCCTCCATTGAGTTACATTAGAGTTATTCTCAGTAGTAGCTAGCATAATAAACACCCTTTATTGCTGTACTTCTCCTGTCTCACTTCTGACTTACCGAACAGTGTTTCCTTCACTCCCAAATAAATTACTTAAATTTGAATTGTCTGTCAGAGTCAGCTTCTGGAATAATCCAAACTACACATTATATAACGCATTCAACGGACATGCTTTTGGCTTTTACTTACTATAGGAGGGTCAGTGTCCCTGGTGGCCACCCACTAAATTCCTGCAGTGGACCCCAAGTTTTGTCACAACCAAAGAACCTGTTCAAACCTCCAAATGTCTCCCTAGGGGGCAGTGACATTACTCCCAGCTGAAAATCCCAGATCTAGCAGTTTTTTCACTCTAGTTTAGAATGTACACTGAAATGACTGACTTAAACTTATAATTTTAAGTTGAAAGAAATAAGATGATTCTACCAGGCTTTGCAAATAATTTTTAATGTTTATGATCATTTATGATTTACTGTACTTATGTCTTTAATTTATTAGGTTTTTAAGAATTGGTTAAGTTCTTAGGGAGCCTTTTTGTTATTCATGTTACTGAATTGCATATAAAAGAAAAGCAAATATATTAAATGTATAAATGCTGTTTAAAATATTTAAGGGGATTTAATTAACTAAGATGTAAAATCCCCTTTAAAAGTCATACTTAAAATTTACTGGATTTATAAATAGCATCACACGTTTGTAAATTAAATCTAAATGTTCTGTAAAAAATTTAAGCCTCTCATTTTGTAACTTTAGTAAATTAAATATTAATTTAAAAATTGTAGTTACCTTAAATAATATTTTATGTGTGCAATAACCTCAAATAAAACAAATTAACATTAATAGTGTCTAATAAGTCTCATTCTTTATTCGAAAGAGCTTACCAAGAATTTTTGTCCGTCCTCTATCAAGCCTGATCCATCTTTCAAAACATCTTTCTAACTCCACTTTCCTTATAAACCCTGCCTTGATGTCTCAAGCTCTTATTTTTTTTCTTTACTTTTGAACTTCTACTTACTGTATTTACAATCTAAGTGGTACAATATTACCACAATTTAATTTCTTGCACCATTGTTCTATTCTTATTTTCCTCATATATTGGTATACTTTTACAACTGGATTTACAGTTCTTTCATAGTTCTTTCAGGCCTTTCACTTCTTATAAATCATACCAAGAGCCTTCCCAAGACTCATTCTCCCCTCTCCCATTTTGCATCATCCAGACTCCAGAGATTATGACTGGCTCTAGTCTTCCTGTTTCTATTAACACAGTACTTCCTTCAAATGACTAGCCTTAAGCCAATTGGTTCACAACATTGCCCCAGCCACAGGTTCAAAATCCTCCTTGTTGTACCGAGTCTAGCTTTGTGCAATTCCTTGACTATGGTTGTATCAATTCTCTTGCTCCAATAATGGGGTGAATAGGCTTCCTTGAAACTCAGTGGCTTAACAAATAAACATTTATAATAGCTCACAATTGTAAGGTCAGCTTCAAATAAAGTTTTGCTCTCAGCTGGACTCATTGGTGTCTTCCATCAGTTATAGGTCAGGGATAAAACTCATCTCAGCTGATCTTGGTTGGGATCTTCTGCAGATTTGAGAGTCAGCTGGCTGTTGACATTGGCTTGCTTTCCTCTCAATATCTCTTACACAGCCCCAGGTAACCTGAGAGACTAGCTGGGACCTGTTCTCTTATAAGAGTCTACTGGTCCAAGAAAGTCATACAATCCAAGCAATATGGAAGTAGACTTAATAGAAAATAACTGCGAGATCACTGGGTGAAGAATGGAGATACAGGGACAGGGAAGAGCTGGGCCACCAATGCACTAAGGCAAAATCAGAAAAAGTTCAGAATCCCTTCCAGGAAATACAAGACTGAGAAACTCACACGTTTCTAAAAGACAGAAAGCCTATTTTTCTCCATTTATTTTTGCATAAGTCTGAGAGATCAGTGGGATTGAAAAAAAACTATGGAAGATCAAATGTCTCTAAACCTGAATCCTGTTCTGTGCCTTAAAGTTTTCAGTAATTTTAACTACTTCATCCATTTATCTTTTAATGCAGTTTGAATTAACTTTTTTTATGATATTGGAGAATTTTAACTTGATAATCTCCTAACCTCTGATGGGGAATTTTTTTTTGTGATATTGGAGAATTTTAACTTGATAATCTCCTAACCTCTGATGCGGAACTTTTTTTTGTGATATTGGAGAATTTTAACTTGATAATCTCCTAACCTCTGATGCGGTTTGAAAGGGAGCTTGGCACAGTGATTCCCAAACTTGGAATTTTGTTTTCTCCCTTCCCTTCACCCTGAAGTTCTGATGCAGGGATTCTTGGGTGAGACCACTGAATTTTAGGAAGCTCCTCAGAATCCCAATGCATCTATGGTCTGAGATCTACAGCTCTAAGTAATAGTGTATGATGGGTACACACTTAAGAGGTTTTGACCTTTCTAAAAATACTAGGGTGGTGGCACTCATAATCACAAAGCTTGAATTCCAAAAGTAAGAAAAGCTTATGCGATTTCGTTCAAAGCCCTCTCTCATGGTCAGCCAAGTAAAAGAATTTGTCACACACACACACACACACACACACACACACACAAAATCATATGTACTGCATTAAAATTCTGACATTGACAGAATTTGACAAAATTGACATTGATATCCTAACATTTTGGAATATGGAGAATCATTCTGTGAAAGTAATACAAACTTTATTGTTAACATAAATTTTTAAAAAAGATATTTGTGTGTGTGTATATATGAAGGCTTAGAAAGTGTTTAAGGGTATTTTAAAATGGAAATTCCTGAACAAACGTTTTAGGCAGATGATGTCCTAAGGAGGGCTTACAGCCTTATGAATTGATATAGAAGATTGTTAATAAATCCAGTGAACGTACAAGAACTTACAAGTTCATGTATTAGGAACTTTGGCAGAGAGATATTTCTTGCTTTTTCAAGTTTTTTTTTATATAAACTCATGGATCTCTGGAGATTTTACTGAATACTGAGGTGTTTATTATCTTTACAGCATATGCTAAATACTTGATTCTCCTTTGCTCCTTTAAGTGCAACGGTGAGTTATATGGGCAGAGGATCTGTCAGGGACATTTCAGATTAGCTTCACTAATTTCAGTTTTTGGTTATGCAAAAGGCACTTCAAATATGTTAGAGTCTTATCCATTTACCACAATGCATGATTGGAAACATATTTTGGGGTGGAACATAGGTAGAGCATGAAGCCATATTTTTCTGAAAAAAACACTGATTTATTTTTTTCCTTAATAAAATAGTTGCTCCTAATTCCTTCATGGTGTTACTAATATCAGGAGAGATATCTTTCATGTTGAAGTAAAGATTTATGACTGTATTATTTTCTTCACTCTCTTCAAAGCGACGTGCACAGAAAATATTTCTTTCCAAAGAAACTTTCCTATTTATTTCCAATGAAATTTCAAAAATGTGTTTCTGTGGACAGATGTCAAACCCTAAAATGAAATCAAGCCCATTAAAACAATATTAATGTTTCATTCAGAGAGACAACATTGCAGAATAACTTTATTTAATTTGGTGAAATAGCCAATATTTACTATTTTTAATATACTGTGCTAGGTGTTGAGTTATGAAATTGAATAAGGTAGGGCTTATACCCTCAAGAAACTCACACACTAGTGGGAAGAAGCAAAATTTCTGGATATGAAAGATATTATTTGGAAAAAATAAAGCCTTGAAATAATAAAGATATTACAATGAAAAAACAATTGATTTGGTTCTGGAAGAATGAGTAAGAAATTACATGCCATCTGGTTTTCCAGATTTCATATGCTTGCTTTTGAGGATGAGGAAGGAGGGAGTAATTTCTCTATAATTCTATATTAATATTATACAAGAAAAGTGAATTTAACTCCTGTCTCTAAGGATAGACACTAAATTGAGACCTTGCCAAAATGAAAATCATGATGCTTTGGTTCAAATGCTTGGTTCAGAGCCAGAGAAATGGGGGATGGTGAGGCAAAAGTTATACACATATTAAATCAAAAGGCATAACTGGAGGAACGGAATACCTAGTATGTGGGAGCATCTTAACAATTCAAGCAGCAGCCAAAGCAAAGATCTTGCCAAATATTGTGACATGTTGAAATTATTTGACAGTATTTTGAAGCACCTGTCATAAAATGCTTCAAAAATTAGTTACAATTTTCTGAAACAAATGATAGAAAATTTCATCAAAGTTGTAAAGAAGAACCAAAGGAAAGCTATAGAACAAAAAATACCACAACCAAGATAATAAGTATACTAAATGAACTCCAGAGTAGGCTGGAGAGAACAGAAGATAGAGTCAGTGCATTTGGAAACAAATTAATAGAATTTACTTAATCTGAACAACAGAGAGAACACAGACTGAAACAATTGAGGTGGTCTACAGGACAATAGCAAATGACTTGAGATTTGTATCATCAGAGCTCAGAAGTAGAGGAGAAAGAGGGTGGGACTGAAAAAGTATTAATAAATAAAGCCAAATTTCCATATTTGGTGAAAGACATAAACCTACAGACCCAAGCAGCTGAGCAAACTTCCAATAAGGTAAATGCAAAGAAATCCACAACAATATATATCATAACTAAATATCTGAAAACAGAAGAAAAAAATCTTAAAAACATCCAAAGATAAACAACGTATCATCTATAACTTGATCAAATTGAAAAACCATTTGTGATTAAGAATCTTATTATACTAGGAAGAGGGGAACTTCCTCAGCCCCATAAAGGAGATCTACACAAAACTTATTGCTACCATCATATTGAATGTTAGTAGATAAAAAATACTTTCACTATTGTCCTTTAGGAAACATTATTTTTTCAATCATAAATACTTACAGATATAAGTACATATTGAATAATATTATTGTTAAATGATTAGCAATTTTATCTCTTGCTGTGTTTGTTCTGGCATAAAAATATCCATCTTAATAAACAAAAGCAGATGGCCTCTAAGGTCTTATGTGTCCATGCAACGCGCCTGGCACATGCTGAATCTTTACATGTATTTAATTTAGAACTTATAAGCATTGTATTAATTTCCTATTGCTACTGTAACAAAGTGCCACAATGTTAGTGGCTTAAAAATAATTAAAATATATTATCTTACATTTCTGGAGATTAGAGAAATTTTGCAGGGTTAAATTCAAGGTTCCAGGAGGGCTGATTCCTTCTAGAGGTTCTGAGGTGAGAATCCTCTTCCTTGTTTTTCCAACATTTAAGCTCCCCTGGCCTTCAGACCCTTCTTTGCCTCCCTCCAACCTCTTGCTTCTGTCATCACATTTCCTTCCTCTAACCATGCCTTCTTGACACCCTTTTATAATTACTCTTGCGATTCTATTGGGCCCACGTGGATCTTTTAGAATAATCTCCCTTAACATAATCATACCTGCAATGCACATTTTGTGAAAGAGACAAATTGATAGGTTCCTGATTCAAGATGTGAAAATCTTTGGAGGTCATCATCCTGTCCACTGTCACCACCCCATTAGTTAGGTACTTGTTCTCTGTATTACTCATTGTCCCCCAGTATGTATTCTCCCTTTTGCCCTTAGTGGTAAAAGAGTAAGATGGTCTCAAGGCAACCCTGGTAAAAATTACACATCCAAATTTCTCTTGCAGTAAACTTAAATGTGGTCTTGCAATGTCCACTGAACAATAAATGTGAGCAGATGTGAGGATAGCACTTGCAGAAAAAAACCTTTAGGAATCTGTGCACAGTATTTCGTGTTTCCTTCACCCTGTTATGGCAACTGATGAAGCTTCAGCCTGCAGCTGTGTGTGAATTTTATACCCCCTAGAATCCCTACCAACTACCAAACTGAAATGAATATAAACCATGAGCCTTTGAGTTGTTAGATCCTAGAGAATAATATTGTTCACCTGGGAGTTCCCTGGCAGCCTAGTAGTTAAGGATCTAGCAGTGTCACTGCTGTGGCTCAGGTTTGATCGTTGGCCCAGGAACTTCTGTATCCTGCAGATGCAGCATATATATGTGTGTATATATATATATTTGTCCACCTTGACCAAGTTTATTAAAATATACATACAACAGTGACTGCTATTGGCCACCTATGCAACAGCCACCCTCTCCTCCTTGTTAGTATAAAACTTGCCTGTGACTGAAGTTGCAAATGCCAGGGAATTGCTTTATGTGTAGTAAGAGTGTGGGCACACAAGCCAATCTAAGCTAATAGGATTTTGAGAACTGATAAATGAGGAATCCTTGAGGAAGTTTTTCTGGTAAAGATTTTCTTTTCTAATAAAATAGGAACATTTCCCATTTTCTCTTTATATTTTCAGTGTTATCATATAAGGACAGGTACTAGGTACAAGGGTAGCCATGTTGCAACCATCAGGGGAAGCTGAGAATTAATTTAAATGTTCTGACAGGATTGGCCTGCTGAACCAATCTTTTTAAATACCTAATTATGTATAGCTTATTACGTGGAAAAATATTGTTGTGGTCACGTTAAACAGATTTTCTGTTGTTTAAAACCAAAAGAATATATTATTTAACATATAGAGATTTACCCTCAAATTTAATATTTCAAGAACCAAATACATTTAGATACCTATATTTTAGGACAGACCCCTTCTTTTGCTGTTCTCTCCAAAACTGAGGTAACAAATTGCTTCACATAATACCTAGTCTCTTGGTTTAAAGGCTCACTGTCCAAACCCATCCACTGTTTGATAATATTTGAGAGATTTATATGTAGTAGCAAAATATGCACATATATACATACTTTCACCACTAAAATATAGTTACAGTAAGATTCTATTTAGCCTTCACTCATAAGTGTAAAGATTAACTTTACATGATAGAGTGTACATTTTATACTTTAAGCTTTCCTCTAAAAATAACTTTTAAATAAATTAGAAAATACCTGTTTTTTCCCTTATGTCTGTAAAAGTCCACAGAGAAATATCAGTGGGATAGAGGTAGGGGAGAGGGAAGAAGAACAAAACTCCTTGCATCACTATAGATTTTTAAATTCAAATTATTTCTAGTCTTTTATGATACTTCTATGTCATTTGGCATGCAACTTTATTTTTAAAATATTAACTAGTTCAGAAGCATATAAAAAAGCTGCAAAAAGACAAAGGCAGAAATGAAACTTGAGGTTCAATATGTGAAAATGGAATAAAATAAACCAGAAATTTTCCCCAAATACCTATTTTTAATATACTTTTTGAGCAGATAATGACAATTACAGTTTCAGGGTTACTTAAGTTGCCTAGAACTGCAGGCCCAGCATGACCTCTTTCCCCAGAAACAAATAAACCCAGAGAACAGTATAAAATATTTTAGATTGGGGATACATTCTGACACTAATAGCCTGAGAAATTTGTCAAGGTCATGTCCAAGAGATCACCCAGCTTAGGCTGCAGCCTAACAATGTGTAACATTTGCTGGGATAGTAACACAGACTTCCCCTCAGATGCTAGGTTTACTGAAATCATTTGAGCCATCACTTAATACTGCTGGCCAGAGCTGGTAATGATTCCTAGTCTTTTGTTTGTTTGCTTGTTTTCTACAGTCTTCCATCTCCCTGGTCAATGTTTCATTTCTAGGCTCTACTGCCCTCTGAGAAACCTCTTCGCTGCTCTGCTGCCCAAGAAGCAGAATATTCAACCTCTGGTAGGGTTAAAAATTGCAGGAGTTGGCTAGCTAAAATAAAAAGCTTTTGAAAATCTGACCCAGTCTAGGAAGTATATCCAAGTGGGCTGGGTTTTCTTTTTTCTTTTTTTTGCAAAATGAATGACCTCACTCATAACTTAGTATTAAACAAAATGATGGCATCCTTTAATAAGATGCGAAGGGAAAATACATTATCAGAGAGAAAAAAAACACAGAATTGAGGAAAGAAAAATAACATTTCAGAGATCATTAAGAAATGGGCTACAGGACTATTACTAAAAGGTAAAAATAGAAAAAAAAAGTGTTTGGAATCCACATGTTGCATTGTCACAATATTTTACGTAATTTAGATGTTATAGAATTCTTGAAAATGTTTCTTCCTTTTGTAAATACTGATCAATGTTGGAATTAGGCTACGTCAATTATGTACTATATTTTTGTGGCACTAAATTGCATCCTTTTCTCTTATCTCTGTGGCATAGATTACTAAACATGTATGCTTTTCCTTTTCTTTTATTCCTGGACACAGAAGTAAACTACATTTCCAGCCTCCCTTTGCCATTGGACTGGCGGGGTCAATGGAGTGACTTTTGGGTAATGGATTATATGAACCATTTCCAGAACCAGTTTTCATAAAAATCTTTCTCCTATGATCCTCCTGCTTTTCCCTTGACTAGTAACAGGGAGCAAAGGCTCAAGCAGAGTGCTCTGAGTCTCTAGAGAATGCCAGGGCTGCAAAATGCATAAAGTCTGGGTCTCTGAAAAACCACATGGATGTCCTCCACCATCTGGGAACATCTATATTAGATCTGACATAAGCAAGAAATAGATTTTATTATGTTAGGAAAATTAGACTTTGGTATTTGTTTGCTATGGAAGCTAGCATTACTTTTCTAATGAAAATAATGCTTTAGAGGAAGCTTTCTAGCCTCATAAACAAATCCTCCCAGTATCTTACCATATCTGCTTCAAGTAGAGAGAACACCTAAATTCAGCACCAGGGAAAATGTGTGCATTTGAAAAGAAAATCTGTCAGTGAGACACAGATGATTTAGGCAGAAATCTAAAATGTGAATTTAGGAGTTCCCGTTGTGGCTCAATGGTTAACGAATCTGACTAGGAACCATAAGGTTGCGGGTTTGATCCCTGGCCTTGCTCAGTGGGTTAAGGATCCGGCATTGCCGTGAGCTGTGGTGTAGTTTGCAGACACGACTTGGAACCCACGTTGCTGTGGCTGTGGCAAAGGCCAGCAGCCACATCTCCTGTTAGACCCCTAGCCTGGGAACCTCCATATGCCACAGGTGCGGCCCTAGATAAGGCCAAAAAATTAATAAATAAATAAATGTGAATTTAATGTGCATCAGGTTTGTACAAATCTTGGTAAATTCCAGGCAGACAGCTATAATACTATGCCTACACTTACTTCACAAAATTTTCAGACTAAATACAGAAGTTGCTGGTAGACCTGATGTTTTTTATATAATGTTCCCCTTTATGTTTTGTCCTGCCACTACATAGAAGCACCTGCTTGAGCTATGAGGCAAAATAATTTCCCAGATTCTTGTGGGTTTAATCAATACTGCAAATGGTCTTTGAAGGAAACATAAAATACAAAAAGCCTTTACGATTGAGCTAGTTAACCATTTAAACTATGTTTATTTTAAGTACAGGTAAGAGCCATCATTAAAACGAAGAGTAATTTTTTTTATTACAGTAAAAATTACAGTGGCTTCTTCCACATATGGAGCAGGTGATTGAGGGTTGATGAGAATAAATCAGCTTCTTGAGATTTGTCTTTTAAACAACTTGTCTCAATTTTTAAAAATTCATTGTCCCTACATAAATGCAGAGGTGTTTCCTGGATGATGATATTCAAGAACATAAAGTGAATGTATCAGTTATCCAATGCTATGCCACAGACTACCAAAATTTAGCAACCTGTCAATATACATTTATTATCTCATGGTTTCTATTGGTCACAGGTCTGGTAACAGCTTAACTAGTTTCTCAGCTTTGTGATCTTTCTTAAGGCTATAATCAAAGTGTTGAGCAGGGCTAGGGTCTCACCTGAAGGCACAACGGAGGAAGAATCAATTTCTCTGCTTACCTATATGATTATTGGCAGAATCCAGTTCATTGTTTGTTGTTGGACTTCAGGCATTGATTTTTTTTTGTTGATTATTGACCAGAGACCATGATTGATTTCTTGCCATGTTGTCTTCTCCAATATGACAAATTGATTCATCTAAGCCAGGGGTGTGGGGTGGGGGAGCTACTCTCAAGAAAGAAATTTCAACTCACATAATCATGGAAGTGACATCCCAGCACGTTTGCACTTTATCTATTTGCTTTATCTATTCTTTAGAAACAATTAAGTAGGTAACAACCCACACTGAGGATGAGGCTATTCCATTTTAGTGTGCAGTTATTCTACTAAAGTTGAGCATGTAGGATCTGGTGATATTTTGTAGACTTTAGTTTCAATGACATTTTCCCTGAGCCCTTACAATGTTACTCTTGTTCCTTTTATTCTTATGGTGCCTCTGGGGCTTCTTCATAATCTGTACTGGTGTTGATTGTGGGGGTGGAAGGCATTTTCTTGTGTTGCCTGATGTTGCTGAGTGACCCTCTGGTGAGAAGGGTAGCAGAAGGTGCTGGCCCCGATTATTCCTATGCTGCTTAGAGGGCAGAGAGACACAGGGTTTTACTGCTGCTGTCACTGCTAGCAGATCAACTTCTCTGATGACCAGGACTTGGGACTTAGCTACTGCAAGAGATCTGACTTCTAGCTGGCCTGTGTTGAGGAATGGTGGTGGGGGCTTCTTACTAGACTGGGATTCCCTTTCCTTTGTCTAGAGAGAGCAGGCTTTTCTTTTTTGTCTTTTTTTGGCACACACCTGGCGTACAGAAATTCCTTGTGCCAGGAATCAGATCTGTTCCACAGCAGCTACCTGAGTCCCAGCAGTGACAATGCTAGATCTTTAATCGACTGAGATAGCAAGGAACTCCAAGAACAGACTTGTATGTTTTGTATTGTGCCTGTTGGAGGCTTTTGGTTGCAACCCTCTCTGACACGCAGTCCAGGGGTTTATGGAATAAAATGAAAATGCAAGGATATATTGCCTTGTTGTTCCTCAAGTTTTTAGGTCTCTAGCCAAATTGCCTCTTTCTTTAAGATCCCTTTGACATTGTTGTTTAACATTTAACATTTTCAGTTATAATTTATAGCATATTTAGTTGTATTTAGAAGGGGAGAGCAGGAGAAAATAAATCTGTGCAATCTTGTTCTAGAGTCCACCATTATTCATTAGTCACTCAATTTATAACTAAGCAAGTTTATGGAAACCTGTTTCTCTAAGTGTTCTCTAGCTTAGTTCAGCCACTGATAAAAATACTGACTTGCGTTGAAGACTCTTTTATTCCTGCACAAATGCTTTCACTTAGTAATATGATCTTCGCAGAAGTCATACTAAGGTACCTATAGCTATTTTTACAGTTTTACTGCTGAAGGATGACTAGCAATAGCACTCAAATGCAAATATATTACATTAAAAGACTTGGAAGTAGAGTCCCAGTCTTGTGATTCCAAACTGAGACTTCCATCAGCTAAACCAGTCAAGGGAAAATATTTTATAGTGGTTGAAAATTATTCAATTTATTACCTTCCTAAATTAATTAGAAAACACTTTAAGAAGTAATATTATCTGAGATTAGTATTTAATGAGGATAGAATGTAGACAGGAGTAAATTTGAGAGGCAGGTAAGAAAGAAGAATGGATGTGGTAAATGCATGGGTTTGCAAAGTTATAAAAGTTTTTTAAAGAAATGAATAGAGTGTGGTTTGTTTGGAACACATAGTAAATAGAGGAGTATTATGAGTAATGACAAACGAAGATGTGTAGAAAACCTGAAACACTACTCTAGGAAACATTTTCCTATTTTGTGAGGCAATGAAGAATCTTGGATAAATTTAATATGGCATTTACCCTTATAGTCAAGTCTTTTTGAGAAGCATCTGAATATGGAGTATAAAATTACAGTGATTGTGACATGGTGGTTTACATAGTAAAGGAGAGATGAAATTTTATTTCTTAAAATAAATAGCTGAACTGTTACCACTTAACCTGGTAACAACTCTGTTACTCAGTGTATAACGGTTGACTGTGCTGCATCCAGCACTGCAGGAAAACGGGGAGTCCTGGAAGAGGGATGGCGCAGTATGACAAAACACACAAGACTACTTTACATTTAGAAAGTGGGAGAACAGGAGTCACTCTGTTCAGTAAACAAAAGGCACCTAGGCTTTAGCCCACACGACTTTTATTAAGGAAGGTAAAGAGATTAGTATTAGTGGGATTAAGGAAGGTGACAGGATCAGTGGGCAAGAACAGGTATAGGCAAAGACTAGTGATATCGAAGTGGGTACCCTTAGGACATAGCACAGTTGCTTAAGTTGTTTATAGAATAACATGAATTTCTTGTCTTTGAAGGAGACCCTGTACTTTAGAGCTCTGCATCCACAGATATTTGCCTTTTGCCGAGTTCAGTTGTTCAGCAGTCTCTGACAGAATGTACTCTATGGGCCATACACTGGGTTGACTTTGTGCTAGTTCGTGGGGCATATGGGTGAATATGAGAGGCATAGACCCTGTTCTTAATGAACTTGACATCTAAAGAAGATAGGATAAATGCAAAGAAAATTATAAGAAAATACAAAGTTATAAGAGAGCATAAGTAATATTATAAAATTATAGCAGAGTATAAGTGATATCATAGGATAAATAGAATATTCTGTAAATACAATTTTAAAAAATTAACTTGAGTTAATAATTAGAACGTTTTTTCCAGGAAGCAGTGCCTAATTTGGTATAGCATATCTCTTGGTTTTCCTAGGACTATTTCTATTTAGGTTTGTTGCCTGGTGTAATTGCTACTAGTATCTCCTTCTACTCTCAAGACACTTCCAGCTTGAACGACAAATTATCTGACAGCACTCTGTTTACGTGAGAACAGGGATGAGTTGCAGTTATCCAGGTAAATGGCTGGGGAGAGTATATGTTTTACTGTTAGTAAATGGTATATCCATAGACCTGGGGACAAGAACAGAAGATACTATAGTATGTTAAAAAAAAAAAAAAAAACCTACTGGTTAAGGATCCTGCGTTTCCCTGAGCTGTGGTGTAGGTCACAGTCGTAGCTCAGATCCCGCATTGCTGTGGCTATGGTGTAGGCCGGCAGCTACAGCTCTGATTGGGCCCCTAGCCTGGGAACCTCCATAGGCCACGGGTGTGGCCCTAAAAAGGTCAAAAGACAAACAAACAAACAAACAAAAAAGAACACTACTAATAAATTAGTATTGTTGCTTGAAAGGTCAGTGTGATTGAAGACAAACAATGAAGTGGAAGTCCCAACATGAAAACTGCACAAGATTTCCTGAGGAATCTGCCCTTTATACTGAATACAATGAGAAACTGTTGAAAGACAGTAGGAAATTTGACTTTAGAAATGCCACTCTGGTTAGTCTGTAAATAATGGAGTTCAGGAATTTGAGTGCGTTGGAAGAATGACTATGGTAAAAGCAAACAAGCAAACAAACCCTTTCAGAGTGATACCAATGACAGATGATGGAAGTCTAATCCAGGATACTGGCAGTGAAGATGAAAAACAGAAGAATACAATGTCTTGTAATTAAAATTTGTAGAAATTGGTGATTTATTGCCATGTGGGGAGAAGTTGGGAGAAGGAGTAGAAATAATTAAGGATGGGACACTCTCATCTGGTTTGAGCAATTGAGTTGGTTGTGCCATTCATATGCCAAGAGTGTGAAGAGGAAAAAGTTTATTCAAGATATTTTTAAGAGGAAACAATTCAATGTATTAAATGTGAGGAAGGAGAAAGAATAATAAACAACTGAAAATTTATAGTTTCAAAGTTGGATGGTTTGCAAAAAACATGCCACTTAGCATATTTAAAAGGAAGAGATAATCTAAGTGGTAATAAGGTGTCAGTTCTTAGATATGCTCAGAATAGTTAAAGAAGAGGAAAATAGTTGTTTTCAAATAAAGCAATTTTCATGGATGGTTATGTTTAATAGACCATTAGATCCAATTGGATCCCAGAAGACGGATTAGGAGGCATTGCTTTGACCTGTGAAAACCCTACATGTGGCTGAATTTCCAAAGAAGTTTGGGACACAAGATGCTAGGCAAGATGATTATCATAGGGAAGAAGTCCAAATCTAGTTACTATAATTTCAACCAAATAAGGATATTTGGATCAACACTATAATGATGAAGAGAGGTTGCGGAAAATTTCTAGTTTAATGCGGTTATTGAAAAGGTGAGTGACCTCTGAGAAAACATTTTAAGTAGAATAAAGGAGATGAAAAATCAAATGTAAAACTTTGAGAAGTAAAAACGTAGTGGAAAGGAAATTTTATTCCTGTGAAATTTAGGGGAAATGACTGTAGATTAATGGCATAGCAGAGACAAGGTGGATTTCCTTATGAATGCATGAAATGATAGCATACGCATAGCCAGAGAAGAACCACAGCAAAAGAAGTGTTTCAAAGGAAATCAGAGAAATTAATTGATGGAGCAAGTTCCACCTATTAGGATAAAAAATGCATTGTATTTATAATCCAATAAAGAAAGAGGACAGTTTTTATGTCAGTGATAAAGAGGTATTAAACTGGGCTGGCAAAGATCTATAGATTTTCCGAGTGGCCTGGGTAAAAATGAATGGAGGAATAAGAAGCGAGTAACATTTATTGAATTTCCCTTATGAGACAGCCTCATACTGAATTTTGTCCTAAGCAGTTCTCACAAAAACCCTTGTAATTATAGGTCTACTTAGGCTGGGTTCTATGCTGTAGAACTTTTACTGTAGAAGTTTTACTGCATGCTTACATCAGGGTAAAACACAGTCATTCAGAGGCTATCTAGATTCATTTCCTTGACTAGCCACTGAGTCCTCGGAATTATCAAATGGAATGCATATGACTGATAGACTAGGGGAAAAGTGTGTAGGACTGAACCTAAAATCTCAAAGGTCAAGCTTGAAAGTATCATGCACTATTTCTACCTGCAGTCATGTTATCCCTGACTCATTGCCAAAGCTTCACAAGGAGACAAGAAAGAAAATAAAACAGGGCTTGGTGAACTTACAGGATTACCTATGAGATAGTAAGTTTCATCATTTCCATTTTGCATAGGGAGTAACCGAGATTTAGACAGTCCGTAAGCAATTTGCCCAAAGTAACACAGCTTAGTAAATTTCATCTAGTCAAGTCTGGTATTGATTCTCACAGTAAAGTAGAATATGTCATCTTCTGCAGGAACTGACAACGAGGGCTATGAATAGAGAGAGAAGGCTTTTGAGGAGAAAACAAGTATATGTGATGTTGGAATAAACTCATCACAGCGGATTTAATGCTAAAAACATTATCCCTGTTGGAACCAATTACCCCAGTTTTAAAGGGCCTTTTCAGGAAACTCAGTGGACTGAATCAATTAGTTCTTTATTCAAAAAATATGATTTGACTCACATTACCCATCAGATGCTATTTCAGATGTTTAGTGCACAAAATAGAGTATCTGCCCTCATCGAGCTTACCTTTTGCTTTAGAGAAACAGAGTTGTATAACTACAAATGTTGATTCAGTTTAATTTATGCCCCAAATAACATAATATGTTGAAAGGGCATGAGGTAACTTAAAGTAAAACAAACAAAACCCCTAAAAATTGGTACAAAAAACTACACCTGCTTGGAGACTCTACACAAAAATAAAACACTAATTGGATTTCAGCTTAGCCTGGGGTCAGCCTTGAGTGGATCACTTCCTGCCCTTGTGACCTTGGGAAAGTTACTTAACTTCTCTAGTTTATATATACATACTCATTCTTTTTCAGATTCTTTTCCCTTAGGGGTTACTACAGAATACTGAGTAGAATTCACTGTTCTATACTGCAACTTCTTGTTGGTTATCTATTTCATATAGAATAGTGTGTATATGTTAATTGCAAATTCTTATTTTATCCCTCCCTCCCTATGCATTTCTCCTTTGGTAGCCATAAGTTTGTTTTCAAAATCAGTAAGTCTGTTTCTGTTTTGTAAATAAATTCATTTGTATCATTTTTAAAATTAGATTATACATATAAGTGATAGCATATGATATTTCTCTGTATGACTTACTTCTCTTTGTACAATTTCTAGATTCATCCATGTTGCTGCAAATGGCATTATTTTGTTGTTTTTATGGTTGAGTAATATTTCATTATATATACGTACCACGTCTCCATCCATTCTTCTGTAGGTGGATATTTAGGTTGCTTCCATGTCTTGGCTATTGTAAACAGTGTTACAATGAACACTGAGTTGCATATATCTTTTCAAATTATAGTTTTCTCTGGATATATGTCCATCAGTGGGATTGCTGGATAATATGATAGCTCTACTTTTAGTTTTTTAAGGAATCCTTATACTGTTCTCCATAGTGGTGATAAATACTTGATTTTTAAAAAGTTAAAATTGGCTTTTTAACAGTCTCAATCTCAATTTAGAAAGGATTTTAAGTAGCTAAAACAAACAAACAAACAAAAACAAAACAAAAATGCAATATAATGTTGGAAGAGAAAGAAATATGGAGATACTTAGGTAATACATTAAGCCACACTTAATCAGACTTTTGCTTCATGCATTCATACCTCAGCTCTTACTAGGATTGAAAGCCAATAAAATATAGGAAAATATTATAAATTAGGTAAAAATGAGAGGGAAAAAAGCAAATATAGAAAATGATATGAAATTGAGTCAGAAATAAGGGAAACATATATCAAAAAGCAAAGGGCACCAATTTAAATAGTTAATGGGAATCAGGAAAATCATGTAAATGAATGAAATGGGCCGATATAAGGTAGTGAGAGTGACGGAGATTTTGCTCAGTCATGTCCTTCGAAAGGGACTCCTTCTGGCCAAGTAGGGTTACAATATGGGTCTCCTTTTGCAAAAATTGTGTGTGTTCTGGGTATACATATTTGTAAAATTTCTGATTGTCCAAACAGTTTATAAAAAAGCACACTTTAATGGGACAGATAAGATCCCTCAGGCAGCCTAATATTGCTTCCTGCATCCCTAGTCCAGTTCCTCATAGTAATTCTTAAAGTTATGTATCTAAACTTTCTCTCAACTTGTGTGTACAGGGAATCTTAATTTGTTTCAGAGTTCAACATATATATCATATAAAGCCAAACAGTTATTAGAGAATGATTAAGATAAGAAGAAAATTCCTCTGCAGGTGCATAGAAAGAAATTTTTGTAATGTAAGCGTTAATGCCATTCACTCTTCTTAACTGTAGACGTAACAATAGCCCCTTGGTTCACCTCTGACAATAGTTATGAGGGTAGCTGGTAGTCACTACTGATGTTGAATAAAATTCACTCAGTCTTAACACAAAAGAGCAGATTTTCAATTTTTACAAACTTTAAAAACACAGTAAGGATTTTTAAATTTCTTGCTTAGATAATCAACAGTTGTTATACATATCTTCCTAAAAAAATCCATAAAAGAATTTAAATATTTCTTCAAACATATGGGAGTGTGAATTTTCCTTTTCATTCATCACTGGAAGTGCTTTTTCCATTTTAAAATGGCACGATATGTCTCTCAAATTTTTTTTTCAGTTTTCAGTGTATAAAATGCCTTCATAAAATTCATAAAAGTCTATAGCTGTATGCATTACAAAATACTATAGATTTAATGAATGCCACTAAAATTGCCAGTTCTAATTATTTGCTTCATTCAGTTTCTCGACTGGTAGAACTGCTAAGACTTTTGTTCGTAATATCATATTTACTGCTTAAGTTTTCTTCATGTATACCAAATTTAGATTAAATTATTACTGCATAAATATTTAATTTAGGTGAACTCCTTAATGCTTTAATATTTGTGGTTTATTCTTCATAAGTTTTTTTTTTTTTTTTTTTACGGCACATCTTCTAAAAACTGATATAAGTTCCTAGGGGGGAATGAACAAGGACAGATTGCAGATAGAAGGTATTTTAAAGAATTAGAGAATATATTTACTAGACATTTTTGTGTGCATGCAATAAAACTTGTCTTTTTTTTTTAACTTGGAATGCAGTTTAAAGTAGACGGGGCTAAATTCTTTCTTTTATTAGGCCCTTCTCTAGATAACCAATCATTTATCCAGAAATGGATTGAAATCAACCTCGTTGGATCTGTAGCTTCCACTTAACGATTAAATTTTTAGAAGGCAAGACTGCTGCTATATATTTGTGAATTTTTAGAACCTCTCATAGTCATCAGCACATAGTAGGCACATAGTAAATGTATATTAAATAATTAATTTACCTACAAACTTGTGTGTTGCTGAAGCAAAAGTATTTTGCTTCTCTAAGCTAAAATTGTACTCAACCTCTATTTAATGACTATATTTATGTATGTGTAAGTCTGTGTGTCCTTTCATTCTGCAATTCCTAATACCAGGTTGCTTTTCCTGCCTATGGATAAGATTTCTATTCTCCAGTTGAAGTATATTATATTTTTGAAATATTAAGTATATGGTCTGTTCACATTTACATCTGTGCTTTTTTTTTCTTTCCCTAGATACTTCTGTTTAAATAAAATGGTCCTACTATTTTGTTTCCTTGTTAGATTTTTGTCAGAGGGAAAATTAATTGAAATACAAAATGGAAAAGCTAAAGAAAACAATTGAACTACTTTGAGTCCCTTAGGTTTTTCCATTTGGGCCTAGGTTATTTCCGTTGATAAACATGAGCCACTTACTGCTGTTGCAGCTATGGGTTGTAGATATTTTTACTTAAAGAATTTTTCAAGAAAAACAAACTTTTTATAAATTGTGAATCCCAGGAAAGAATGAACACAATTTCCTCCTTCCTCCTTCTCTTTTCCAAGGAATCAAACCCAAGAAACAAAGAATTGTTGTGTAAACAAAAGCAAAAAGATTTGTATATGCTACTTGTACTTGAGTAACATGAATATTGGATACCCATTTAGAAGGGAAATTTCTAAAGCAGATATTAAATATAAGAAAGACTAGAAGGCTTTAGATCAAAGACACTGATAACATTAGAAAATAGAGAAGGCAGCCAGGTATTTTACTCCAGTAGATAAAATCAGATAAGGTGGGATTAACTGTGCCTTCAAAAGACTGGCTTTGTTGGAGAGAATCAAAAGCTGGCAATGTGTTATGATGAGACAAATGCTGAAAGATTCCTCGGTCCCTATATTTCCTTTTTGTCAACCAAGCAATTGTGAAATAATGATAATTCTACTTGGGAAGGTTCTTGTGAGAAGAGATTATCCATACAATGAACATAACAGCATGCTGTCCCTAATACACAGAAACATTGCAATTAATATTCTCTTCTTTTACCTTTCTCCTCAGAGCTCTGGATAAAATTCAGATGTTAATTTTGAAGGTTAACATTGAAAACTTTCCATTTCTCCCTCTTAAATTGAAAAGGCTCAAAGCCTGAATTTGCCCTAATAAAGGTGGGCCATAGGTCTCCAGTTGCCTGGATAGTCTTGTTTTATAGGATGTAATTGTTAATAGCCTTCACTTATATTCTCAAAGTTGTCTTAGTTAAGATGATAAACTATAGAGTAATCCTACTAACCACAAATTTAACATCAAATTCAATGGGAGATTTGAGTGTGACCAATAAGAAAGTTCTGGAAGTGAGATTGGGCTTTGGCAGTGTTGGATTACAAGAAGCTTTATTATGGGTTATTCCAGCAGCACTAGAAAACTGAATGGTTGATAACAGAAATGAAAAGCTATGGAAAATAGAGAAGGCCTCCTCTCATAGGGGGGGATTTTGAGATAAAAAAAGCAAACAAATTCATCTAAGTCATGAGGCTGGGTAAGGGTAGATATAAAATTTCTTTAGTAAAAGTGTTATCAAAATAAACAAGTGTAAATTAATTGGTTTAATTCATTAAAATAAAGTGTTTTTTAGTTCAAAATGATTTCATTTATTTGGGAAATTTAGAATACATACAGACAGCACATAAGATGTCTGTTCCTTAGAAAGTTTTGCCCAAAATGCATCTACTATAATTTCAAAGATAAGGATTTTACAAGTCTACAGGTTCTGGTAGTCTATGTGTTGTTACTAGGAAATCCTGTCCTCTTCCCCTTAAAAAACGACAATAGGAATTCCTGTTGTGTCTCAGTGTGTAACCCCTCATAGTGTCCATGAGGACGCAGGTTCAACCCCTGGCTGCTCATAAGGATTAAGAGTTAAGGGATAAGGATCTGGCATTGCCATAAGCTGCAGCATAGGTCACAGATGCAGCTAGGATCTGGAGTGGCTGTGTCTGTGACTGTGGCATAGACTTCAACTGCAGCTCTGATTCGACCCCTAGCCTGGGAACTTCCATACGAGGCAGGTGTGCCCATAAAAAGAAAAGCAAAAACAAAAACAAAAACAAAAAACAAAAATAACTTAAGCTTTGGGATATACAAAAATGCACCCAGGACCTCATTTGGGATGCTTCACATAGAAAGCTAATCGGAACTTAGATTTGATTGGAAGATGACAGCTGGGGAGATAGGAGGTAGAGAAAGAACCCCAGAAACATGGCAGGATGCCCAGTCAGACAGAAAGAGGCAGCTAGTGGGGGATTTCCCATGGCAGGGACTATGAAGAACAGAAATGTTTAGTCTTAAAATACAAATTTATGTCTCTGTGGTGCATTTTTTTAGTTTATCCCAACATTTCATTGAAAGTTCTCTATTCACAACAGCCTTGTGTCAGTGGAACTGTGAGAAAGTAAGTGCTTTGAATGGGACAGGAAGTGATACCTTATTTTCATCTGGCATTTGCAATTGAAGGTGATGCTCCATGACCTTACAACATCTCAGTATTCTGAGAAGGACCCAAAGACTGGGATAGCTGGTCACAGAACAGGCTAATTCAGAGGTGGACATGAGCCAGAACATACCTACCCTAAAGGTAACTCTCAGGGTTCAGATTCATTTCTTAGTAGCTATATGATATCTGGCAATTTCTATAATCTCCAAAACCTCTTTGTTAATCTATAATTCTAGGATAATGAGAGCACCTAATGCATAAGTCTACTGGGCAAATTTTATTCAACCATCCACTTTAAGTCACACAGCCCTATGCTTGGCAAGCAGCCAGAACTCTGCAGAAGATAGCTAACTGATAGTTAGATTTAGCATTAGTGTATCTTTTTAAAATGTATTTTTTGTATCCACTTGATATTGTAACGTAAATAAATATCTCCCATATCATTAAATATTCTTCAAAAACTTACATTTTAATAAATATCTAGTAGTATGTTCTATTGACTCAGGCTTAGTTAATCATTTCTTAATTTGTTTATATAATTTTAATTAATTTTAATTTATATTGTTTCATATTAAACCGTCATAAAAGACAACAGTGCTGGGATTAACATATACACACTACTATACATAAAATACCCAATAAGGGCTTTCTGTATAGCACAGGGAACTATGCTCAATATTTTGTAATAATCTATAAGGGAAAAATATCCTAAAAAATAATCTATCTACATATATACATGTATAAGTGAATTGCTGTGTTCTGTACCTGAAACTAATTTCCTCTATCTTTCTTGAAGTTAACGTCATATTCAGGGAGGTAGCTAAGTGGCTGTAACAGCTTCAGATATTCATGAAGTCCAGTGCCTGCTTCGTACCAACAAGGAAGCCTTCATGGAAAACTACACAGACTTCATTGGTCATTGGCCAGATTGATCACATGCTTGTTCCCAACCAGTACCAGCAAGAGAAATTGGATTAGCATAACTGAAGTTAACTAGTAATTTAGGATGTACTGGATGTAGGAGAATCAACAATGATAACTGTGATTTGGACTATCAGTGTTTAAGACTACCACTTCTGTTTTGTCTCCATCAATACTAGGTATCGTTATAAACTTCCATTTCTATTTGTTTCCCCTCAAAACCTATGTTTGTGTACAATATACACCATGATTCTGCACAAATACTGCCGATTATTTGACTGAATGAAAGAATGAAAGAGTAATTGATAGATGGGGCTTATCAGGTCTTGAATTCAATTGGGCCATATTCTACCAAGTTGAACATGACTCACTTGAGAGAAGAGATGAATCGTCTTAAATACAAAGGGGATATTATACACAATGAAAGGATCTTGAGCAATAATATTACTCAAGAGCTAAATCATTATTTGGGGGAATCTATAAACAGACTGTAAATTAAAACGTGAAAATGAGTGTAGAGAGAAGTGAAATTTAAGCTCTCAATGGGATAATCCTTTAGCAGAAATGGCCTCACACTGTTTTTCTTGGATTATTTTGAAGCCCATTGTATTATCTGAAGGAAGCCTATTGAACAGTGATTGACTGGTGCTGACCTGGTGTTACACTCATTTTGCACAAAAGCTTCTCTGCTGTAATGCTTGGTGAAGTTATACATTGAAGTCAGTTGTGATCCTGAAACAAAATGAAACCACTCACCCACTCCTCAAAGGTTTTAGTATGACATGTTCTATTATATTACCATTTTGAAAAGAGTCATTTCTCCTGATGGCTAATTATTAACTTTCAAATGGGTGTTGTACAAATTGCAATCAAATATCTTTACTTTATTCAATACATATGTTGTCAGGAAATATAATTCCACTTTAAAGGGTTTTGCAGTTTTACTGACACCTGGATTTCTTTGTTCTGATTTTGGCCTCCCCTCTTGCTGCCCCAGGGCAAATTGGAAAGCTACCTTATTGAGCTTCATGCTTTCAAATTCCTTGATGTGCATCACTGCACAGAAAAAACACCAAAGTGATCTCCAAGACTTCTTTCGTCTTTCCTTTTTTTAATTTTACCTAAAATTTTACTTTTGTATATAGGATGTTTAGAATCTTTGTGCCTAAATATATATGCATGCATATGTATACACACACACACACACACACACACACACACACACACACATATATGCATACACACAGTAATATGCTAAAAGTGGTAGTATGTCTTCTTTAAATCTGTCCCGCCAGGACGTTTGGTTAGATGTTTCTTCTTCCTGCTTCTTTAACACTGCTTTTTTCTGTCTGCAGTACTCATCACATTGTATTGTCTGTGTCAACATCACACATTAATTTATCAAATCCTCAGCAGCAAGGTCAGGGTGTTATTCCTGTTCCATTCATTCCCTGGGCCTAAGTACTAAATAATACACATTAAATGATTGAGCGAATCAATAAAAGAAGAAAAAAACACCTATCTGATATTTAGTTCCACTTGAAACAGTAAATTATTTTATCATTTCCTAGAAAAAACATGTAAAATATATATCTTAAACATCTTATTTCTAGATTCTCAAGATTGAAACTCAAAACTGGTTGAAATGTTTTATTTTTTGATTTTTTTTTAAACTTTTTTGGCTGCCCCGAGACATATGGAGTTCCTGGGCCAAGGATCAGATCTGAGCCACAGTTGTGCCCTAAGCAGAAACCATGGCAATGCCAGATCCTTAGCCCACTGTGCAGGGTCAGGGATCAAACCCACATCCCAGAGCTCCAGAGACACCTCAGATCCCATTGTGCTACAGAGGGAACAACGGTTGAAAAACTTGAAAAAGAAGTGCAAAACAAAAAGGGCTAAAGTCATTCCAAACAATATTGAAAAAAGAGATTAGATCCAAGAGTGGACTAAGTGTAGATTTTACTTCACTTACTCACCAATGACCTAATCCTTCAGATCCTGAAGAGTCACACGGTGAAAGTCATGAGACTGTTAATGACCCTAAAAACCTTAGGACTTTGTTTTCTAGGCATCATTAAACATTTGAGATAGGTGGCTTCCTAGACATCAGCTGGTTCTGCCTTTTACTTTTGATAAGAGGAGAATTCCAGAGATAGGAAGTGATTGGCTCCTGACCACTGAGAGGGAAATTCAGACACTGAGTAGTCAAATCTACACAGAACACCTGATGACTGGAGAGATTAGAAATTACCTCTGCAAAACAGGATAAGCAAATTCTGTGTTACCAGATCACTAAGGATGTTCTTTAAGGCAGAAGATGCCTCTGATGTTTCATCCAATGGAATCGTTCTCAACAAGGGCCAGTTTTGTCCCCTAAAGGACATATAACTGTCTGGAAAGATTTCTGATTTATCCCCATGAGGGTGTGTGAAAAGTCCCACTGGTATCTAGTGGTCAGAAGTTGGGACTGCTTCTAAGCATCCTAAAATGGGCCAGATGATAACAGTAACAAAGTTAAGCAAACCTGCCTCAGAGCATAGCCCAGATAACAAAGACTAGGTTGTGCTAGATGTGAACAGAAAGAGGCCTACCAGGCATTCTTTAAAGTGCAGAAAATTGCACGTACATACGCAAGTATAGTCATCTGCAGCATGGCACTGCTGTGTCCAGAGGAAGTGCCCACAAGGTCAGTGAACATGTATGGAAACACTTCTTAGCTTCTCAGTGCCAACACAGGGATGTAATGAAGTCATATTCCTATGGACATACTTTAACTATAAAGGAGAGACTAGACATGAAATGACATTAAGAATCAGAATGAGGAAGTCAGTCGGAAATCAAGGTTGCATTTGCAGTTCCCTCTCCAGGAACACTGTTCTCCTCCATCTTCCCATGGCTTCCTCCTACTTGGCATAAACATCCCTTGACGTCCTTTCGACCAACCAATTTAATTTGCCCTCCTTGTCTTAAGTCATTTTCTGTTACATCTATGTTTCTACTATCTGAAGAAATCACTTTGCTTATTTAATGGCTAAATGTTTTTTTCCCCATCAAGTCAATCAAGAGTAAATGTTTTGATAAAGAAAGGATCTTTATTATATTTCTTACCATTATATCTGCAATGCTTATGGTAGGTGTTCAACTAATATTCTATTGATCCAATATATTCAACAAATATTTATCAAGGCCTCATGATATGTGAAATAATCTTCTAGCTACAGACAAAAATAAATCAATATCTTTGTCTTCATGAAGCTTGTGAATAACTGAGTGTGTACATCAATGCATGAATCTACCTAGAGTGTCTATGTAAAAGCAAAGAGTACACTCCCAGCAATGGTGAGATAAGCACAATTCAAGGAGGTAAAGATGGGAAACACATAATTATACATGTGAGTAAGCATATAAGTTCTGGACATCACCAGAATATTAATTTTACAATGACCCAGGGGCACCTAGATGGACTGAGTCTTATAGATAATGTCCACTTTTGGCAATGGAGATAGTTATGATGTCCATTGATAGTCACTGATAAATTTAATTAGTATTGCAATTAAACAATGACATATTTTACATTTAAGCTTACACTCACTTAAGGTTGATACTTCTAGAGTTCAGAATAATACAGAATCATTATGTTGTACCTAAAACTGTTATAATAATATAGAATCATTATGTTGTACCTAAAATTGTTATGTCAGTTATACCTCAATAAAAATGTTATGCTAGAAAAAAAATTATAATTCTATGGAGATACCATGTGATTGTCTTAATGGTCCTATAAAATAGGAAAAATAGCATATTCTTATTATATATACGAGGAAACCTAGACTAACATAAATTGAATAAATTCCCCAAGGTCCCACAACTACAAAGATACAAAACACATCCTGTGTGTAATACTCTGTTTCTTGGCTTTTTTGAATGTGACCCAAAAGCATTTTGCATTACTTAGGGTTTGGGGGAAAAAGGGGAATTTGGTTAAGAGAAAAGGTTAACACATGCAGATGTAAAAACAGGCAAGTGTAAAGTTAGAGAAGGCAGACTAAATTATCAGTGTATTCAAAGCAGAAAAAAAGTGAATATATTCTCCTAATAATGCATCTGCTCAGGAGAACTTCTTCATAAGGAGGGAATTTCTTTTTAATTGTCATTTTTTACTCATCTATATTATCTCCAACATAAGAAAGCTTGTAATTTCTTTATGTCATGTAAAAATACAATGCGAAAAAACTTTAGTGTTCTTAGAACTTTATTCAATTCTCATTCTGAAGGAAATGATATAGACACATATACAAACACATATACCACTGAGTCAATGGAACAAAATAACAGAAAAATAAATCAGAACTGTGGAAAGGAAGTACACATATTTTAATGGAAATCATTCTCATCATTGGGAATAAATACCCCTGTGCTCCAGAAACCAGAATAATTTCTGGGCTTTTTTTAAAATTTGAATATTGAAGCATATCAAGCAATGCCTTAATAGACATTACACTTTCCTGGTTATGGATCTTTAAAGGGACCTTATAGAGAGGAGAAAATTACTTAGTTAATATTCTAATATCATGCATTTTTGGTTTTTTGGACCAAAAATGCAGTCATTTGAAGCAATTAAAATAGCTTTATTGATTTTGCACGTATTTCAGAAATATAGAAATCATGTCCGAGTATTTGTAGAACACAGAGAAGGGTCGAAAAGACTTTTAAACTAATAATTATATGCTATAAGACAGGAATATGTAAGTAGTTCTGGAAACATGGAGGTGACCCCATCCAATTTTGCCTATTTGAGAGTCCAGGGAAAAGTTCATGGAAGGAGGTAAACTTTGATTTGCTTCTCCAAGTGGGAATTTTCCAGGTTGATATAGAAAAGTGAAGGACAGTTCAAGAATAATGAAGAGTAGAACGTACCAAATTTCATATGAACTTTCAAGAAACCTAAACGATCCCAAATCCAGGGGAGGAGCATCAGAGCAGCATCTCGGAAAGCAGGCGGAGGTGACGTTGGAACGATGGATACAGTTTTCTATGCCAGACAAAGGAGTTAATTTTTTGGCTTCAGAAATGAGGTGCCATTAAAGGATGTTTAGCACTTAAGGAATAAGATCAGATTTGTATTTTAGAATATCGTCATTTCTCTAGAATTTCCTATGTTTTTAAAGAATAAAACAAAAGTAAATCATTCACCCAATTAAAAGAAAAATCTACATACTAGTTAGGGTTCTCCAGAGAGAACAGAACAAATAGGGTAGATAGATAAATGATAGATAGACAGACAGATAGACAATAGATGATAGAATGGAGAAATAGAGAGGTAGATAGATAGGTGATAGATAGATGATGGAGATTTATTATGATGGATTAGTCACTTGATTATGGAGGCTGAGAAGTCCTCTGATCTGCTCCCTGTTAGCAGGAGATCCAGGAAAACCAGCGATGTAACAGTCCAAACCCAAAGACCCAAAGACGTGAGAACCAGGGGAGCCATAGTGTAAGTCACACCCTGAGTCTGAAAGCCTGAAGACCACGTGGCCATTAGTGGAAGTTCTGTTCCAAGTCTCACGGCCGAGAACCAGGGGTGCCAGTGTCCTAGGGCGGGAGAGGATGGACATCCTGGCTTAAGCAAGAGAGCAAATTCACTCTTTTCTGGATTTTTGTCCTATCCGGGTGCTCCACAGACCTACTCTTCATGCCTACTCTTTACATTGAGCGTGATCTTTGCTTAGTTTTCCAATCAAATGTTAATCTCTTCCAGAAAAACCCTCATAAACAAACTCAGAAATAATGTTTTATCAGCTGTCTGAGCATCCCAGCCAGTCAACTTAACATATAAAATTATCACAATCTACATGTGCTAAGTACTGAGTCAATACCATTATAAAGAGCTGAGTACGTCAGAAGTGATCTGTGTACTTGCAGAGCTCATTGGCTGCTGTGAAGACAAGTACTAAAAATGGTTACAAGGGGAGTTCCCATAGTGGTCCAGTGGTTAAGGAACCCGACTAGTATCCATGAGGATGCGGGTTGGATCCTTGGCCTTGCTCAGTGGGTTAAGGATCTGGCATTGCTGTGAGCTGTGTTGTAGTTCACAGACGTGGCTCTGATCCTGAATTGCTGTGACTGTGGCGTAGGGTGGCAGCTGTAGCTCCGATTTCACCCCTAGCCTGGGAACCTCCATATACAGCAGGTATAGCCCTAAAAAGACAAAAAAAAAGAAAAACATGGTTATAAATAAGTAAATGGTTGGTGTGTGCAAACTGCCATAAGGGAAAAGTGACAAGGTCTATAGCATGTAAACTAGAGGATTTAACCTTGACAGAGCAGGCTTCCTTGAAAGAAGAGAACACTTGGACATTGCAAGGACTAGCTAGATTTAGCCAGGTGAAGTGAGGGTCTGCAAGAAACAGCAATGGCAGAGTTCATGGCTTCTAAAGAATCCTAGAGAAGCCCATAATACCTGCAGAGGAGAGAATGAGAGAGGGAGTGGCCCAAGATGAGACTGGGAAGGCAGGAGGAGCTGGATCAAGAAGTCTTTAGAGACTGCATTAAATAATATTTCCTCCATTCTAAAGGCAAAGGAGTCTGAGAAGCAACAGCCAATAAAGGAGAAGGAGGCCCTGAGTGTGTGTTGTGGAAGCTGAAGGAAGGGTGATTCAAGAAGGAGGAAGTGAATTGTGCTCCCACTGTGGTACAGTGGATTAAGGATCTGGCGTTGATGCAGCTGCAGTGTAGGTTGCAGATCTGGCTGGATTCCATCCCTGACCTGAGAACTTCCATATGCCACTGATGCAGCTGAAAAAGAAGAAAAAAAAAAGAAGGAAGAAGTAAAGTGTCAAATGATGTGGATATTACTGTGAAATCTCCCAATTCTGTGATGTGAACAAGAAGGTCAGACTGTTCAAAAACACCATGGAGACCATAAGAACACTTTTAAAGATTACTTGGTCTTCACACTGCTAATTTGCAAAATGAGGTCTGGTGGGAAGGCTCGTCCTGACTGTGACAGATAGCCTTGTCCCTGTTCTTTCTTCATCTGTGCCAAGGCCAGGTCTTACTAAACCCTCCCAAATATATTTTCCAGTTATAGCACTTTCACCTGGATTTGAACTTAATAATGGCAGTTAACAGTTATTCGTAACTTACTCGGTGTGATGCGTTGTTTTTCTCTATCTACGTATCTACCTACCTACCTACTTACCTATCTTCATCTATCACATACACAAACTCACATACACACATGGTGGATAATTTCTATTATTATCTCTAGTCAAGTTCAACATAACTGAATTATTCATAGTCTAAGTAAATTGCCAAACATCCATGTAGGGAAGATGTGGCAGAACTGGGATTTGGACACAAGTTGTCTAGCTTCATGGTCTGTGTTCAGAAACATCATAAGATACTATTTCAGGAGTTGTGGGGTGGATGTCTGGATATAAGGTTAGTTAGGAGAATGATATTAGGCATCATCATCAGCATCTTTTATTAGGCCCTCCCTTTTCCTGCATTGATTCAAACCCCTGGTGATCTATATACCTCAAACACCATAGGAGGAACATATTGGATTACGTTGGGAATATGCAGTCTGAAAACACCTTTCAGGGAATTCTAATACACCTTGCCCTGCTCTCTCTTCAACTCAGGGAAAAATCACTGCATTGCATAGTTTATATTGTCATCTCTCAGAGGGATGGTAAAGCCATTAAGTTGAAGTTTACAGAGGATTAAATGTCAAGAGTGTGCTCAATTCATATCGCAAGCTTAAAAATGCTCAGCTTGTGGGTGGTTTCATTATTTGAAGGTCTGCCTTGCAAATATGTTTTGCATAAAATAACTAATTTTTAATGTTAAGTTTTGCTCTGTGGGCTAGGTCAAACTGTGACCTTCAAGAATTTCTTTCATATTTGGTAAAAAAAAACAAAAAAAAGGCATGATTGCAGATAATTTTTTGCTCCTTTTCAACTCCCCCCTTCTATGGAGAGAACATTATGCTTATTTTGCTTTCACTTACAGAATTATGGAGGACTGGACTAAAATTCATGCCTTATGGTCAAAGTGTTCATAATGTTTCCTTGATTAGTTCTCCAATGATGATAGACATGAACTTAGGAAAAAATTAGAATCAAATCACTCTTTCTCCTTTGTATTCATGTTAACTTCCTCCTGATATTTCCCTTGAAAGATTTTGTCACCTTTTCTTCAAAAACGGCATCATCATACTTAATCAATTAATTGTGACATAGCAATCATACGGAATAATTAACAGCAAAGGAAGATCTATAGCTTGCCTATTTAAAACAAATCAGTGAGTTGGATTAGGTCCCACTTGTTTATTTTTGTTTTTATTTCTACTGCCTTGGGAGTCTGACCTAAGAAAACATTTGTATGGTTGATGTCAGAGAATGTTTCGCCTATGTTCTCTTCTAGGAGTTTTATGGAGTTTTGTCTTAAGTTTTAGTCTTTAAGCCACTCTGAACTTTGGTGCATTTTGTGAGGGTGTGTTCTAGTTTTATTGATTTACATGTAGCTATCCAGCTTCCCTAACACCACTTGCTGAAGAAATTGTCTTTCTCCCATTTTATATTCTTGCCCCCTTTGTTGAAGATTAATTGATTGTAGATGTCTGGGTTTATTTCTGGACTCTCCGTTATGTTCCACTGATACATATGTCTGTTTCCATAACCACTATGGAAAATGGCATGGAGGTTCCTCGGAAAACTAAATAAAGAACTACTGTAGGATACAGGAATCCCACTCCTGAGCATATACCTGGAGAAAACTACAACTCAAAAAAATACATGCACCGGTATGTTCATAGCAATGCTATTCACAAGAGCCAAGACATGGAAATAACCAAAATGTCCATCAACAGATGAATGGATTTAGAAGATGTGATATATATGCACAATGGAATACTACTCAGCCATAAAAAAGAACAAAATAATGCCATTTGCAGCAACATGGATGGAGCTGGAGATTCTCATACTAAATGAAGTAAATCAGAAATAGAGACAAATACCATATGATAAGACTTATATGTGGAATCTAAATATGGCACAAATAAACCTATCTACAGAACAGAAACAGACTCACAGACATGGAGAACAGAAACAGACTCACAGACATGGAGTACAGACCTGAAGTTGCCAAGGGGGAGGAGGGATGGAGTTTGGGGTTAGTAGGTACAAATTAATACATTTGGAATGGATGGGCAATGAGGTTCTACTTTACAGCACATGGAATTGTGTTAAATCTGTTGGGATAGAACATGATGGGAGATGAAATGAGAAAAAACGTATATACGTGTATGACCGGGTAAGTTTGCTGTATAGCAGAAATTGGCACAATGTTGTAAATCAACTATACTTTAATAAAAAATAAATAATAAAATAAATAAAATGAAATATATTATAAAGCAATTAAAAAAATTATAACTGATCAGTGGTCTCAGTACCCTGGAGAGAGGTCCTACCTCACACAGGACCCATGTCTACAGCTGTCCCAAATGTGTGTTTTATCCTCTATTCTCAGCAGAAATTCTAACGTTGGATGGACTGAGAGGTTTAAGTCTTGCCAAGGAGCTCTGATCTCTAGGTAAATGTCCAGCCAACTTTGGGCTTCAGTAGTCTGAATGATATCATTTCTATCAATAAAAAATTATTCCCCAGCTACCCTCCCCTGAATCTGTCCGTTCACTATTCATTTAAAGCTTCAAGTAAAGCACATATATTGTGAATGAAATGTAAAATAACTTAAGCAGTTTTGTCCCCTAAAAGTATAAGAATGAAAAAAATCAAGGAAAAAAGTAACCTAATACATTGTGCTATGGATAAGACAGACTAACAGCAGATCAGAAATGAAGAAGAATTTTGAAAATGACTAGTCGGAGTTCCCTTCATGGCTCAGTGGTTAACGAATCAGACTAAGAACCATGAGGTTGCGGGTTCGATCCCTGGCCTTGCTCAGTGGGTTAAGGATCCGGCTTTGCTGTGAGCTGTGGTGAAGGTTGCAGACGCGGCTTGGATCCTGCCTTGCTGTGGCTGTGGGGAAGGCCGGCAGCTACAGCTCCTGTTAGACCCGTAGCCTGGGAACATCCATATGCCGTGGGTGCGGCTCTACATAAAGGCAAAAAGACAAAAAAAAAAAAAAAGAAAATGACTGAGTGATCTGAATCTTAAACAGTTAAGTCCTACTTCTTGTCTCCCTTGTCTCCTATCCAGCTGCAGAACAGGGGTTGGGGGGGGGTCTGTAGAAAAACCCAGTAATAATCTGTTATTTGGATAATAATGAAGACAAATGCTGTGTGAAGTTCTCATAATGCAGGGGGATAACGTTATTAGAGACAGAAACTTAACTGGTCATTTCAAGTTCTGTCAGTAACGATCCAGGGAGAGGTAGTGAAATCTGTTATTGTTGACTTCATATGGAGACTTTTTCCTTAATGGCGTAACATAGGTCAGCATAGTAACTACTAATATTTTCCTGAATATCACATTATGTTCTGAAAGTTGCCTCATTAAATTTATATCACATAAAAAAATGGAGATGCAGTTAGAAAACCAGTGTTGTGACTATGAAATTATAATATTTCATTTTTATTACTTTGGCCTGGTAATCACTAGAAGCAATGCTTTCCCCAGAGATGAGATTTTTTTTTTTGTTAGCCTTATCCTAGAGGGAACTGCAAACTAGAAACTTTCTTGTGCATGAACATTAGTGAGAACTGTTCATGGAAACACTTGCGAGTTATTTCACCATGCAGAAACTGCTGATTCCTTCAAAAAAAAAAAAATGCCCTCCACACCCAGCCACCAGTACAGGATTTTAAGACGGTCTTCTAACTGGTCTCCTGCTTTCTGTCTGTCCCTATCCAGACTAATATACCTCACATAGAACTATGACTCTGTCATCTGCCAGCTCTCATTCAGGGATTCTGTAAAAATGAGGATACTATTTGTACCTACTTTACAGAGTCTGTCCAGGTACACTTAGCATATGTGACATCTAGAGAGAATCATTTTGTGACAATATTATTATAAAATTACAAGATTATTTTCATTAATAGCTATATAATAAAACAAATAATAGTAAGGGCAATAAAAGAAACATGATGATAATATTCTTTCACTGGAATTTCTGTCTCTAGTCATGCCAGCAAAATTAGAAACTAAAACTGTGAGATAAAGTATATACTACAAAAAAGTAATAGATTCAGAAGTTTAATTATATCTCTATTGTTTTGGATTTTAAAATGTATACCTATTACATTGATGTCCTTCAATGATGAGCAAATGAATAGTAACTAAATAGGAGTAAGACATTTTAATTCTAAGAAAGATATTCTAATTCACTAAAATTTTTCATATGTGAAATAAACTTTGCACTTACTAGGAAAAAAGTACACCTTGCATTGTGCACTGTTTGATTGTCTTAAATTTTAAATTAAATAAAATTTCTAGTGACAGTAAAAAATGATGTAAGGGACGCCACTAAAAATCATAGTAACCAGCAGTTATAGGATTTAAAACAACAAATGATAGTTTTCAGAAGATAGTACTTTATCACTGATATTATAATTACCAACTCATGGCGATAATCATAGTCTGTTTACACCTGTTTTAAAATATGCGACTCTGCATCGCTTTATTGCATCATGTGGTGAACTAACTCGAGTCTTGCCTCTTGTAGGTTACAAAGAGGGAACCTGGGAGGGTTAAATGGGTTAATATTTAAAGCACTGAAAAGGGGTTAGCATATGGCAAATGCTCAATAAATGCTATTATTTTAAATAACGCTGATGCCTCTATATTTTCTATACATATTGCAAAAACAGATTCTAATCTTATTGGTATATTTAAGACAATCCATAGGCCATCTAATTGTACTGGTGTATTTAAGAGTGAAGTAAAACTTGAGCAGCACAGAAATTTCATTGAAATGTATCACTCATTCATTGCCAGGTCTACTGCTAATTTCTTTCCAGAAGACTTCTCCCTCTGTTACTTTTAGGGGAACCTTGTCATTCTTCAAGGTATAGCTTAACTGTTGATTCCTTTTTCTCAACTCCTGCTCAGGAAGAAGATTCACCATCCATCTAATCATCTTTCCATCTACCCATCTATTTAATTATTTCCTCAACACCTATTATCAGAATGCTTGGTGTGCTCATAACACCCTTCTGGAAATAAAGGATGAATAGTACCACAATTGCTGCTTTTATCAGTTAAAGTCTGCTAAGGAAAAGAGAAGTGGCAATGACAATTCACTGTTTTTAATGCTATTCTTAAGTGTAAGAATCGAGTACTATCAGAGCACTTGGGTAATATAAACAGTACTGGAAGTCGAACATTTCCTGGAAGCCATCAGAGACATTTAAACTAAGACCTAACTTATAAAAATTGACTAGACAGAAGGGGAAGTAAAGTGGGAGTAGAGAGAATATCTTGGCACAGAGAAAAAAATGGTGTGAATTATGATCTGGAAGGGAAAAAATGCAAAACAAATTAGGAATTAAAATAAGTTCCAAGTTTTTTTTTTTTTTTTTTGTAGGATAGAAAGATTGAGAATGGTGAATGAGCCCTGGACAGGTAATCCAAAGCCAGAAAAATCGAAGCTCTGTTAAATTTATGTTCAGGAGTTTAGATATAGGCTGAAGGTATTGAGAAGCCACTGAAGGGTTTTAAGGGGAAACGTTATTTGGAGATTTGAATATTACTCTATTAATAGTATGGATTACAGATTGGAGAAGGGAAATAAGAAGGGCTATTTTGGTTGTTGTAGGCATCTGATCACCAAACTGTAATGACTTCTCTTAAACAGGGTAGTGAAGATTAATTCTCGAAGTTTAGGAAATACAAATGGCAGGACTGGGGGACTGGATATTGGCTGCTAGGGAAAGGAAGGCTTCGAGGATGGTTTTTGAGTTGGCTTAGAACAGCAATCACAAAGAGGGATGAAACCAAAAAAGATGTCCCCAGTCATCAAAATTGGTTGTATTGCTGGGGAGCAGCTTTGTGTAAGAATGGTGAACTCCATTTTGGTCTCCAGTGTGAGAAGTCTATGGAGCCTCAAGATAGAGGTGCCAAGAAAACATCACTGGGAATTTACCTGTAAAAGACACAGAAGTGGGAATGAACACTTCAAGAGAGTGTGAAAAGTGAGAAGAGATATAGTTGAGGATAGAGCCCTGAGTCCAATAAAAGTTCCAGGAAAGAAGAAAACAAAACAAAATAAACAAACAAAAAAAAAGAGGAACCAGTAAAAGAAACTAGCTGAGAAGGAGTAGGGGAAGAGGTGAAGAGGTAAAAGGGAACCTGGAGGAGAACGATATCAGGGATGCTATTTTACATTTAATGTTTGTTGCAGCTCTGTCTGAATTTACTTGCCTCCTCCACTAGAATTTAATTTCCTGAGAACAAGAACCATGCCTTTGTCTGAGTTGATTCAGCATAGTATCCAACATTCAGTAGGTTCGCAGTCCATATAAGCTGAGCTCAAAAAAAAAAAATGCTTGTGTTCAGTAATAGAGGGGGTTTTCTGCTCTAATTTTTTTTTTCTGAAGCAGCAAAACATTTAAATAATCTGAACTGGTGAATTCAGACATAGCCATTGTTATCCGGTGGATGGAGTACGTGAATATGTCATTATCTCCCCAATAGTTTACATTCATGTAGGTGATCTACACTTGAGTAACACCGGGCTCATGTTAAAAGCTCTTAAATAGATGGCAAGTTGCAATTGTGCAGAAGAAAAGCAGCCCACGGAAGAAGCAGTGTCAGTCATAATGAGCCAGTGTAGATTCCAAGACATTATGACCAAATTAAAGAAAACATGCCGAGTACATTGGAAACCAGGGGCCATAGGGAAAATGTAATAGCAATCTTGCCGGAAAGAGCCTGTCCATTCAGTTTAGGCAAGAGGTATGTGCCAGGATAGAATGATTTATGTGGAAAAATTTGAAAGCCTGATCCACACCCTCTTGAAATTAGTGGATCATGGGAATAACGTGTGATTATTATGTCCAAAGTCAAAGGACTTGGTACACTATTCTCAATAGAATATCAAGCAGGTAGTCAAGGAGATGAGAATATTCCTCCCAGAAAAAGCAATGCAAAGGCCAGAATTTCTCATAAAAGTGGAATGTGCTTGCAAATATGCAAGTTTTCTGATATATTGTCCATAACTAGTTTTGTGCAATGGAGAAAAGACACATCTTGCAGTCCTACTAACAGGGGTTCAAATTCTGATGTAGCCAAATACAAATCATATGACTGTGGGTAAGTTATTTATCTCTTAGATTCTTAGTTTTCGTATCTGTAAAATTATCATATTGTTTCCTAACTTGTCAGGTTGCTCTGAAGATAGTAATAAAATGTATACAAAGTTTCTTGGAATGATAGGATGTTAGGTGCTCAATAAACCCTGATATGTCTGACTTGTGGCCATAAGTTTCCAAAAAGTAATCTATAGTATCATAAGCATGAGGAGATAGCAGTACTGGTGCGTGGTTATTCTAGTCATTATGTATTTTTAAAAAGCTGTATTTCTCCAAATTATTAAAAAAGCAAACAGATTTCATTTAACCCTGTAATTTTATTCTATTGTATAGATAAATGTTAAAACAGTTGTTATAAACAGAATATATAATTCTGTAACTTTGTATAGTTCTGCCTTCATACACCACACACACGTACACACACACAGGAGCAACGACAAAGACACCAGTGAAAAAATACTCTTACAACCAAAATAAATATTAAAGTGGGCTATGTGCTCTAAGCAAAGGTTCTTCCTGGAAATGAAGGCAAAGGGAAAAGATAAGATTTTATATTACACTGACAACATGATGGAGTGTCAGAGGTTATAGAGAAGGTCATAGAAAATTGAGAAAAATTGCTCCCAGCTATTTTCACTATCCCACAGAAAGTAAGAGAACCCAGAGGTCTCCCAGACAGTAAACTAAAATTAATTACTGCCGATGTTATGACACAGTTAATGTACTACTTAATTAACAAGGAATTATAAGAAAATACAGAAATGAAGAGCAGAAATAGCAATGTAAGTGAAGGATTAATTTAATTCTTCCAATGATTCTTAAATTAGAATGAGGAAAGATAGCTATGAAGTCTTGCATTTGTATTGTGAATATAAAGTGTACCGAGTAGACTTTCCATAAAAACTGCCTGAGCTGAGCTTTACAGTGATAAAACTTCAGAATTATATTATCCTTTTCGAATGTGAAACTATGAGTTGCTAAACTAATGAAACATCCCTGTTTTTAGAAAAGGAGATTTAGAAAAGTATCCAGATTACTTCCCCAAATTATAACGTTCTCTCTGTCCAACGAGCAAATATTTGAAAGTATTTCTATTTTAGACTAGAATTTTTAAGTTCCATCTGAAATGTTTAGAATGGATGTCATATCTCAAATAATTCATGAACACAATGCCAGGTCTATTTGAAATAGTCTAAAGATCATAATAAAATCTTGATGACAAAAAGGAGACAGACTAGAAAAAAAGGGAATATATACTCAACATGGGATTGGAATAGAAATCATAAATTTGTGGGGATTTTTTGTTAATCATACTCAGAACATAACATTTTTACAACTGGTGAGGTACCAAACCTGATGTTGGGCTTACTCTGGGAGTTGAGTCTTGGAGACCTCTTTATTTGTTAGAACATAGTGTGGTGACCCAAAGGTAGGGGTCCAGTGAAGGGGCTGGGGAGATTGGGGTACCTAAAGATATGGGAATGTTTTAATATTTCATCAATCAATACAGTGTACTGGCTAGTTGCCAGACTTGGATATACCTCCTTCAATGTTCATAAAAAAGCTAGCTTGAGTGCTATGTTTCCAGCCTTAAGTGTATCTGGAATTTGATGTAGAATTCTTGCATAGTCCTCAAATATAAGAGATGCTATTTCTTTCCTCTTTAAAATCCAGAAACTTCCAATTATCAG
The DNA here is from genome assembly GCA_004024745.2 of Catagonus wagneri. Lineage (NCBI taxonomy): Eukaryota > Metazoa > Chordata > Mammalia > Artiodactyla > Tayassuidae > Catagonus > Catagonus wagneri. Next base: position 7,218,353 of record PVHT021183710.1, on the reverse strand, counting down.
CCTAGGATTCTGGCTTGGTAGTTAGCCTTAACCCTCAGCCACTAATGGAAATCATCCTGAGGAGAAAGCGGAAAACCCAGCAAAACAACCTATGTGGGTGGAACCTTAAATCATTTGTGCAGTATGAAAACCTCAAGCCTGGAAACGAATCTAAAACTGGCCTGAAAATAGAAATCCCTGTAGGGATTTTGTAGAGCTCAGTGCAGAAGCATTTCTTAAGGGTGTCTCCAAGACCTGGGGAAAAAAAAAAAATGGGATTCTTATGAGAGAAAAACTGAACTGAATGCAGTCACAGACAAAATAACTCTGAATCCAAGCAAATCCACAACCAGAGTTTGTCATCTCATTCTAAATCTGAGAATTCATGTTTGTAGAACTAAAGATAAATTGGCACTCTGAAAGTAATTTTTAAAAATAAATGCATTAGAAAAAAATACATTAGAATTACAAAAGATAAAGAATTAACTTATGTTTCTAAAGTAAAAACAATACTTTTTCTAAAGAGGTTTTTGCTTTTATTTATTTATTTATTTATTTATTTATTTATTTATTTAGGGCTGCAGCTGTGGCATCTGGAAGTTCCCAGGCTAGGGACTAAGTCAGAGCTACAGCTGCCAGCCTACACTGGAATCACAGCAACGCGGGATCTGAGCCGCATGACCTACACTGCAGCTCACAGCAATGCCAGATCCCTGACCCACTGAGTGAGACCAGGGATTGAAATCCACATCCTCATGAATACTAGTCAGATTCGTTTCTGCTGTGCCACAAGGGATCTCCCAAAAGAAAGAGTTTGATATAATTTTTTGGTAAAGAACCAAGCAGTGATTCACTGACCTAAATAAAAAGAAAAAATCATATGACCATTTCTGTAAATGCTGATGAGAAACTGTTTATTTTAGATAAAATCTGAAATAACATAGTAGTAGGTGGATTCTTTAAAATATATACAATATACATATAATATATATAATGCACACATATATAGTATATACAATATAATACATAATTTGTATAAAATACATGTTATGTATATAATATATATAAATAAAATTACACATTCACACATAGAGTCATAACTCAGCCAAAAAGCAAATATCGTACTAAATGATGAATCAATGTACATAATCCTTGCAAAGTTCACAAAGTACTTTGGACTTCATCTTCTTTTATTTTTATTACCTCACATTATATATTTCCCTAACACCAAAAATATTTATCAACCTTTCCACATCGACAATGTACCATACATGTGCCTTATCTCCTAAATCTGCTTTTTTTTAAAAAAATTGGATTATTGTGACTTACAATGTTGTGTTAGCTTCAGGTGAACAGCAAAGTGAATCAGTTACACATATGCATATATTATTTCTTTCTCGGATTATTTTCCTATGTAGGCAGAGTATTAAGTAGTTTTCCTTGTTACTTAGCTATTTTATATATAGTAGTGTGTATATGTTCATCCCAAACTTCTCATCCATCCCTCCCTCACCTCACGTTTCCCTTTTAGTAACTGTAAGTTTGATTTCAAGTTAATTATTTAGGATATACTCTTTCATACTTCTTTTTTCCATACTGCTATTGGCTAGTGTCAGGTAGGAAGTACCTCAAATAAATTTAAATTACTTTACCTAACAGACAAAATAAGATTCTTATGGAATTGTAATATGTAATTTTCAGGTAAAACTATTACCTTTATTTTGTTTCTTCTTAATTGTTTTATGAATGTAGTCATTATTTGATTGTATTTTATTATACTGTATTGTATATTATGGTTTATTCCCTCTGCATCATCCACTGGATAATAAAAATAAACACCATTAAGACATAATTTTACATAAATAAGGAGAAGTGCATTTAATTGGGAAATAGAAGTAAGAGTCAAATGTACCAAGATTTAAACCCTGCCTTTTCCGTGTCTTTGGTGTGTACTCCTTCACAGATTGATTTACCCCTTTGTCTCAATGTTGTAGTCAACCTTTTAGAAAACATCTTTGTTATATTCCTCAGATTTTATAAAATTGCATAAAACTATATTCCTCCTAGAATATCAGCATTAATGGGACATGGTAGTTTCTTTAGTTAAATATTTTTTTGAAGGAAGTTCCTTTCACCATTTGTTGAAATAATCTAAAAACCTCTTTGCATTCAACCGGGTCTTCAGAAAGAAATTAACTGGACTGTGTTGTTTTTGCTTTAGTGGAGTACTGTTAATGAAACTGCACTTTGGCATTTGACTTTTTGTTACATCAGTGGGACACTATAATAAATGATGCTAGGAAATCCATTGCTGTATTTACCGTAAAGACGTTGTTGATTGTCTTATTCAAACTTTTCTCTCTGATCTCAGTAACAGCAATAGCACAGCTTCTATTCCAACCACAAATGCCAGCTTTGGAGGACACATTTTTTTTTAAGATTCCGAGATATATTTCTTTAGACTAATAATGAAATATAATCATTTTTATTGTGAGCCTTATGAAGGCAGAAACATACCCCTTTTTTTCCCTGGTTGTACACCTGTCATAACAGTGACTACCACAAAGCTGGAGAAGACCTATTTTAATGAATAATGAATGAGTAATGATTATAATTATCATAAAAAACAATTGCTTTCTTACAGTTATGTTCTTATAATTCTGATAAATAATTTAACTAACATATGTTTCAATCCCTCATATAATAATGTCGGTCGGATAAACTTATTACCTAACCCCCCAACACACACACACACACACACACACAGGTATCCCAATTTTACAACTGAAAAAACTGGGGCTGAAAGACATTGAACAATAAGTTTCACAAACTGACACAGTTAATAAGAACAGAGCTGGGGCTTCAAGCAAGAGGTTTTGGATTGTGGAACAACACTCAAATTTCAGCAGCATTACTTTGGACCATGGCCTCTATTCCTCTTTCATGCCAAGTGTATGTCTTTGTGTATCATCCTAGTTGTCTGCATTCTTCAGTAAAAGTGTAGATAGCCATATTTGCGGACATGAAGCCAAGTGTTAGTGCTGCAAGTTACCCTTTTCCAAGAAAAAAAATTATTTAGTTGTTATAGAAATGACTTTTGATCCTCTTAGATTGTTTGATAAGCCACGCATAATGCTTGAGCTAATCTTTTCTGAAAGCTCTTTGGGCAAATTGCTGTTAACACTCAGTTCTGACAGTTTAATGCTATTACACTACAAAATATATGTTCTTTCCCAAAATAAACATGTTTTATAATAGCAATACAGATGTCGTCAAGGGGCAAGGTTATCGGGAGATAATTAGACCCCAGAGAGATTACAGGCTCTTAGATCATGAGAGCGGTATTGCAATCCTGCCTTATTAAATAATTGTAAGAAAGTCAAAGTCAACTATAAATACACACATTTCCCTGTAATTACTTTTAAAAGTACAAACCCAAGGTGCATGCCGATGTGCTGAGACGATAAGGCCTCTCTCTCCATTACCCTATAATGTCTAAATATAACCTAGAAAACCAACTTTCAAACTGAATTTTACATAAGAATGTGAAAGGAAAGACAGTTCTTCCTTCCCTTGCTAACATTTTTAGGTTTGCTGTTTTAAGGACATTTTTAAACTTCGGCAAATGAATGGCTAGGTTCCAAGAAATAATCTACCCACCCTACTTCATATTCCAAAAAAAATAATAATAAAACCTAACTACATTCAATTCTCCAAAAATAAGTCTCAGTATATTTTCATATAATATTGCCTTGTCCCTAAATGCCCCCCCACTAAACTTGCCAACCAGAAGTTGACATTCAATCTGAGAAATTTCCACACCTTCAAAAATAGCTTTATTATAAGATTTTAAAAATCCTGCCCCACTATCCCTTAACAGAACTTTTAAGTACCTTTTCCTCTGCTGTTGCAATAACATCTTCTGATTAACTTCATTAACACAGTTCCCTGAGTATATTATATTGTTCATTTACACGTTTGTCCACATTAGACGAAAAGCAGGACACCTAAATCCCCAGGTCCTACCACAGTGTTTATCACAAAGTACTTTTTTCAATAAATATATATTTTAAAAAATTAATGAAGAAATAAATAAGGTGAGGTTGTCCAAAGCAGCCAAATAGGATCAACTATCCTAAATAAGGGACATTTTACTCCCTAGATGCTATTTCCACTCTTAATTCTTTCCATCCCTTGTCCCAGAGTGGGGCTATTGATTCTCATCTTCCAAAGAGAATGTATATATTCAAGTGGACATTCTGGAACATATAGATTCAAATTCCTATGCAAGTAACTCACACTTAGTTCCCCTGAGGGATTTGATTTGTCTTATTTGGTGTCACAATGCCATTGTCTAGACACTGCTTGGTACAAAGCAGTCAGTGCCGAACTTCAAATATATGAGGGTTATTTTCCATCTGCTTGTCTTAAAGCATTTATGTAACTTTCACAAGGCATCAAAAAGAATGACAGAAGTACAATTCAAAATAAGATCTTCTGTGTTCAGGTAGGTGCATTTTCCCTGAGATCTTTCCAGTTGTCAATCAATCCCAGTTAATGCAACCTTACCAAATTTGTTTATTGCTTATTTTTGTACTTGACCTTTTCTAGAATCTCTAGAGAAATACCTATGAGTGTCTTCTTTTACTTTCTGAATGCATTTTATATTTTCAAGATTCTGAAATCCTACCCTAATCAAGAAACTGGAGTTCCTCTTGTGGCTCAGTGGTAATGAACCTGACTGGTATCCATGAGGACTTGGGTTCGATCCCTGGCCTCACTCAGTGGATTAAGGATCCGGCATTGCTGTGAGTTGTGGTGTAGGTTGCAGACATGGCTTGGATCAGCAATTGCCGCAGCTGTGGTGCACGATAGCAGCTGCAGCTCTGATATGACTGCTGGCCTGGGAAATTCTGTATGCCACAGGTGTGGCCCTAAAAAGACAAAAAAAAAAGGAAACTTTTTTCTTTTTCCCTCAAGTTTTACCAAGGCATAACTTATAATTTTTTTGTATGTTTAGAGTATACAGTATGATGGTTTAATACACATAGGCATTGTGAGATAATTTAATTAAGATATTTGTCATATGGTTACCTTTTTTTGATATGCTTTTTTTTTCTTTTTCTTCTATTGACAATACAGCAGTTACTTAACAGAAGACATTGCATTTTTAGGCTTGTGGAAGTCTGTGAATTCAGCCAACAGAGACTGCAAAGAATAGCATTGTTCCAATTTTATTTTTTAGAAAGAGTGACAGTTTCTTCAATATTTATTTATTTATTTATTTATTTATTTATTTATTTATTTATTTATCTTTTTAGGGCTGCACCTGTGGCAGATGGAAGCTCCCAGGCTAGGGATCGAATTAGAGCTCTAGCTGCCGACGTACACCACAGCCAAAGCAACGCAGGATCCTAGCCGAGCCCCATCTGTGACCTACACCACTGCTCACGGCAATGCCAAATCCTTAACCCACTGAGCAAGGCCAGGGATCGAACCCACATCCTCATGATACTAGTGGGATTTATTTGCACTGTGCCACAACAGGAACTCCCTTTTTTTTTTTTTTTGCACTGATCATACACATTTTAGATTCTATACTAATTGTACCTTTGTAGTTCAAAAGTGTGTTCATTCAGTTATTCACTGTATTCCTTTTTAATTCTACTTAATCAAAATGAATTCCTTTCCATTTATATTTTAAGGCGCTTCACTTAAAATTTTAACAGAAATTTAAACCTAGGTGTAAGAAAAAAATTCTTTTTTTTTTTGAAGCTTATTTTCTGGTTTTAGACCTCTCTATTATTTTGACTTGAAATATTCAGAGTTTTTTGAGCCACAGAAGAAAAAGAAATATCTTCCAAAGCTGGATTTTCCCATGGATATTTGCATTAGTCAAGCTAAGCTGTGCTACAGGATCCAAAAAGCCATTGACTCTTCACATTTTGGCATCATCACAAAATGTGTCATTAGAATTCCGGTTGTGGCTCAACTAGTATGAACCCAACCAGTATTCATGAGGATGTGGGTTCAATTCCTGGCCTTGCTCAGTGGGCTAATGATCTTGTGTTGTGGTGGCTGTGGTATAGGCTGGCAACTGCAGCTCTGATTCAACCCCTAGCCTGGAACTTCCATATGCTGCAAGTGCAGCCCTTAAAAAAAAAAAAAGGAAAAAGAAAAAAGGGTATCCTCTATATTACATATATGCATATATAAAGGGGGGCATTTCTTGGGGATTTGAGGTAGAATGTGAAATCTAGACTTACTCAGGTGCTAAGGCTAAAAGAAACTGTCCAACACTACAGCTGTATCATCTGGGACATGAGACCTCTGGGCTGGCTAGGCAATGGGAAGAAAAGGCATGGATCTGCTATACCAGCTCTTCAGTGCTTCAGCCTTAAAAGCACCATATGTCGATTCTGCTCACAGGTCTTTGTATCTATGGCTAGAATTGGTCATATGGCCACAAAGTAACTGTAAGGAAAGTTAGGAAGGGTAAAAAAGCAAACAGATATTTATTCATTAAAAAAAAATGTCTTTGGTGTACCAACCAATGAAACTTATTTTGAAGTATATTAATCTAATCTAATCCTTTAGCCTAAGGACAAATTTTCATGACATAAGTAGATTTGGCAGTAATTTAACTCCCAGTTCTTCAACATACGAAACAGATGTTTTAGATAATGGTGTTATACATGGTTCATACTACTTGCTGAGTGACAAACAAACAGAACACTGGATTATAAACGGCCTGTGACAGTATTAAAAACAAAAAATTTCTGTATTTAGCACTCTTTTAGTTAAAATCTCCGGGCATTAAGCAAGACTCCCTCTTTTTTTCATCCCTTCAGCAAACTGAATCTTAGCTAATGGGCTCAATGGAAATGAATGACTGCCATATACATCATCTAATGGACAAAAAGGCATATACTGAAACAAGATAAGAATTTTGACTATTCATAAATTCTATCATGTTTTAAAAGAAAGAGCTCATGTCCATGTTTGGATGAATGAATGGCTAAGAAAAATCATGATAGTAGGTGTTCTGTGTTCCCCTGAGACTTACCAATCTTTTTGCGAGGTAGGTATTTTTCTTTCATTCAGTAAAAAATATCAGTTATTAGATGCTTCCACTCAGCCAGGCTTTGTTCTCACTCTGCAAATACAGCAGTATATAAAACAGACAAGCTCCTTGTTCATGTGGAGCACAAATTCTAATGAGGAAGGACAGAAAACAGACAATAGAAATCCAAGAGTCATACTGAGAAGAAAATAAAACAAATGAAACATGGCAATGGGACAAAGAGTGAATGGTAAACAACATTCAAAGATTCAGTATGATGGAACAGAATAAAGGTTATTGGATTTGATCTGATATTTTATTGGTGGCCCTTGTTGAGTGTGGGACAGGGATAAGTAAGCCTGAAACTCATTGAGTAAAATATGAAGAAGTCATGTCAGTGAACAGAGGATGCTCTTTTAAGGATGTTGATTGTAGAGAAATAAGTCAGTGGTTTGAGGAAGAGGCAGCGTTGAAGGCAGGACATTTTAAATTTTGTTTTTTACAATTCACATCTTCTGTGAATCTTTGTTTACTTCTTATGGTGCTTCTATTTTTTTTTTTTTTTCTCTCACACTTGTAAAAAATTTGTTAGCTCTAATAAAAAGATAGCTCATATTTACCAAGCACTGATTACGAGCCTGACAACGTCATAGTAACTGTCACAATGATCTAATGAATTATTAACATTCCTTTTACTTATATGGCTGGTAGAGTCTTAAAGTGGTCCCTGTGACTTATGGCTCATGAAGTTCATGCCCTTGGGTGATCTTCTCCTGAGTATGAATGGAAGCCTTCGATAATGGCAAAGATAATGGGATACACATACTTAAGAGTTGTGCAATTATTTTACATTAGATAGCAGCACCTGTCTCACTGGAGTCTCCCTCTCTCTCTTGCTGGTTTGGAGGAGGTTGAACTTCACATTGGGTATCCTGTGTGCCAAGTTCCTGCAGGTGGTTTCTAGGAGATAAGAGAGGCCTCTGGCCTACCATCAGCAAAAACCTGAAATCTTCAGTCATAAAGCTACAAAGAACTGAATCTTGCTGACAATCTGAGTGAGTGTAGAGGCAGATCCTAGGCTAGTCGTGCCTCAGATGAGCATATAGACTGGGCTTCAATCTTGACTGCAACCTTGTGAGACGTTTAGTGGAGGACCCAGCTAATCCATGCCCAGGCTCCTGCCCTACAGATATTGTGTTGTTTTAGGCTCTGACGTTGGTGGCAAATTCTTATACAAAAATGAAAAACTTAAAACAACTTATGAGGAATTTTTTTTAAAGAGTTACTTTGACAAAAGATCCAGTAGCTAGTAGTGGAAACAGAAATAAAACCTAGAGAGTGTAGCTGCAAAGTCTCCACTGTTACCCATCGTGTTCTACTATCTCTGTATCAGACAATAGTTAAGCTCTTTACAGAAGATCACTCTTTCTTATTTAAGGGATGCGATATCATTGTTTAAAGAAAAAAGACTGTGTTGTAAAAAGGAAGTTATCATGATCTCAGCTTTGCCAGTTACTATAATTTAGAGGAAAATTGCTGAACTCAATTAGGCTTGTTTTCTCATTTGCAAGGTAATAGCAATTTTAGAATTTGTTTTGAAGATTAAATTATGCGTTATATATAAAAAAACCAAAACTGTATAGACACCTAGTAAACATTTTTTTCTTTAATTCATTTTACTCCCCCACCATGTAATATCCCCTGTATGAGTTGCACAGTGTTAGAATGAGCAATTTCAAAAACACTCTGGAATCTATTTCATTTGTCCTAAGGAAGCCAACATTTCTTTGGATGTGAGGCTGGCTTTTTAATGATATCTTCCTTAGTGTAAGTGAAAGATAGAATTATGTGCTCTAAGACTGTATACTAAACATCTTAATAACCAAGTAAGAAATTCATCTTTGCTAGCTTTTTCTGAAACCTAGAGAACTGGAAGGAGGCAGTAATGAAGGAGTTAAAAAAGGACTGCTGTTGGCAAGTCTCCTTAAATCAAGTGCCTATTACCAACAATGGAGAACTGGTAAAGAAAGGGGGGCTGGGAGGTGAAATAAATAGTCCTTCTCCCCAGCACAAATCTCACTTCTATAGGCAAGAGGGGAATGGCAGAGACAGTTATAAAGGGTCTTTTATGCAAAGCATTTCTAAGGGCTATGATGAAAATACACTATAAAATACACTCTTAGCATATTAGCCAACAGCTAAGCCTAGACAAATAAGAGCATTTTCAATTTGCTCTTAAAAGTCTCAAAGGAGCTGGAAGTTCTTACAGCTGCAGAAAAAAAGAAAAAAAAAAGGTGAGCTTGAATGCAGTCTGAAGAAAATATCCTTGCCTTATTGAATCAAGTTGAACAGGGACCACTACTGGAAAGCAAATCCCTGAAGATGGATGTTGTACAAGAGGCAAGATTCTCTGAAAGGGAACTGAGGTATTGGTTGTAGAAATCTCTGCGAATCAGGGTTGCAGTCTTTAAATGAGACAGGGGTTTCAGAGAAAAGAAAAAACACTCCATTAAAAGCAGACAATAAATACAGCTGGGTCCCAGGGAAGACCCTTACTAGTTCCAGTGTGTCTGGAGTTAAATTTTAGTGCTCATGTAACATGGGTGCAAACTTACTGTGTGAATCCTCCAGTTGAAACGCTGGCAAAGGACTGCCTGACTTTCACTTTTCCACTAAATTCTTAAGCACAATAAGAGCCTAGTTTGGAGATCAAAGGCAGAAAAATATGTAGCAGAAAAAAACAAATAAAAGACTTCAAAACAAAGATCTACGTTTCGTAGAATTTTGAATTCTCTCCACCAACTAGACATTGGCTAGACTAAACTTTCACAAAAGGCATATTGAGCTATGACTTTAACCATTTAGAGAGACGATTTTATTAGGACTTCCAAAGGAAAGTACCAAAATGGAAGCCTGAAATAATGTATTGACTTGTAAGAGAAATGTGAGACCATGGCTATGCTTTTTAATGAGTTGTAAAATAATGATGGATTATCAGGATAAAGCATCATTTACGATGCTTCTTTGTTTTGAATCTTTTGCTCTTGTTTTGCCTTCAAAATATGTTGACAATCCAATCATTTCAAATCAGCTCTGCTATGACTACATCCATTCATTATTTCATCACCTCTTTCTGGAACCTTTTCAGTAGCCTTGTAATTTTTCTTCCTGTCTCTAAATTTAGCCCCTAAATTCTATTCTCTATATGAAATATAGATTGATACTTATAAAATACAACTTACGTTACTCTTTTGCTCAAAGTCTGACAATGACTTAGCATCCCATTTAAAATAAAATCCAAATTCTTTTCATGGTTTACAAATCTCTTCATGATCAGACCCCATCACTTCTTTGGTTCTATTCCCTGACACTGTCATCCTTGTTGGACTTCATATTATAAGAAAAGTAAGCGATAGAATCTAGTTTCAACTCTGTGTCTTTTTATTGCACAACACTGCCTCTAAACACAACATCCTTTGCTCACTAATGGCATATTGGATCCCAATAATCACTTTTATTTATCTAAATGTTTCAGGACCATCTATATGCTAAATAATTTATTCTAAAAATGTGCCTGAGATCAAGGTTAAACTTTTGTTTTGGAGGCCAAATGTTTATTGTTTATAGATATCTGATGGCTTTGAACTTCTCCATGATTCTTCATAAACCACCCATTACGGTATATGCCTAAAAAGTGTTTAAAATCTATGAATCAATAATTTATAATCTGTGAATCTAGCCAAAGTATGTGTAGTTAAGTCCAGCTGAAGAGTTACATGCATTTACATCAAAGTTTTATATGCATTGATCCTCACCCTCAGATGTGCTTATAAATATAAAAATGGGAATGTGAATGAAACAACTGCTGAGTGATAGGTGGGTCTGCTGTGATGCTGATCACTCTAGACTACAGCTGATATCTTCCTTGGTGGCAAGGTTTAGCACTTATCCTTAGGGACAATGCCTCCTTTCTAAGGTAAGATCATCTGCTATTGGTTGCAATGAGGCCAATTCCATGGTAGTTTTCCCCCCAGGAAAGTTTCCAAAACCCATCTTTTTTACTTCCCTTATGCTCTGAAGACAACCCAGATTTTCAGCATTTCACTCTACTAAAGCCCTCCCATGGAAGGCTCATTCCAATGGTGGTCTGAACTTTCTTCTCTTTGATTCATTTTATAACTGTCCAATTTTTCTCTAAATATTTTTTTTCTCCTTGGATCTTCTCTTCATCATTCAGTATGGGCCTTGAGGGCTTCTTTTACTTTCATTCGTTGACTCATTTTCTCAGTTCCAGTGTGTACCTTAACATATTCGTCTTTTTCACATTTTTGTTGCTACTACGGTGTTTTAGGAAGAGCACAAATGCACCCAGCATTCACTTTAAAGGGTAAGTAATCTAGAATGCAGAGAAAGAGAGTAAGTTTGATTGATGGAACACCAAAGTAAGCCATCAGACACAGAAAATAAATGGCATGTGTTTCCCCCCTACACCGGGGTGTACTTTTTTCCTTGAATATATTGTTATTATTATTACTATTATGTTTTTTAGGGTTGCACCAGTAGCATATGGAAGTCCGCTGGGGAGGGGTCAAATCAGAGCTGTAGCTGCCAGCCACAGCCACAGCCACAGCACTGTGAGATCTGAGCCACCTCTGTGACCAATACCACAGCTCATGGCCACACTAGATCCTTAACCCACTGAGCGGGGCCAGGGATTGAACCCACGTCCTCATGGATACTAGTCTGGTTCATTGCCACTGAGCAACCACAGGAACTCCTTGAATATATTATTTTATATTACCAATTCTTTCTATGGTATATTTTGCCTTGTCATGAAACACTCCAAATAATTTAAATTATAAAAAAAGATAACAAGTAAAACTATATAAAAGAGTATTATATAAGCATTATGATTATTTAAAATTCAACCTGGAATTCCTGCTGTGGGGCAGTGGGTAAATGATCCAGCTTGTCTCTGTGGAGGCACCCATTCAATCCCCAGCCCAGCACAGTAGGTTAAGGATCCAGTGTTGCTGTAGCATGTGGCCTAGGTCAAAGTTCCAGCTCAGATTTGATTCCTGATCTAGGAGCTTCTATATGCCACAGGAAGAGCTGAAAAAGAAAAAATAAATAAAAAATAAAAATAAAATTCACATAAATTTATTTTTAATTTTATTTTACTTTTTATTTTATGTATTTGTTTGTCTTTTTAGAGCTGCACCCACGACATATGGAAGGTCCCAGACTAGGGGTCAAATTGTAGCTGTAGCTGCTGGCCTGCACCACAGCTACAGCAATGGCAGATCTGAGCTTCATCTGCAAGCTACACCATAGCTCATGGCAATGCTGGTTCTTTAACCCACTGTGTGAAGGCAGGGATCAAACCCGTGTCCTCATGGACGCTAGTCAGGTTCCTTACCACTGAACCATGAAGGGAACTCCACTTTTTACCTTAAGTAGTATGAGTTTACAGATAAAGTGAAGCCCCTCTTTGCATTCCTCCATAATGGCATATACTTCTTCCCTCTTCCTGCATATGGTATTTACTCCCCTCTTGTAGTTTCTACACCTTTATCACATATGCCTATATCCACAAGGCACATGTTTTTATTTTTTATATACTGAAACTTTAAATAAATGCTGTCAAATTATCCACTAGAGTTGTAGGCATCTGAAGTCTTGACTGGAACTATAGGATCCCCTTCTGGGATAACGCACTCACGAGGCTATTGGGAGAACACCTTCGTTTCTCAACACATGGAGCTCTTCGCAGGGCTGCTGGAGAATTCTCTCACATGGCAGCTGGTTTCCCCACAGTGAGTGATTTAAGAGAGCGAGATGCAAGTCATGTTTTGTGTGACGTAGCCTAGGAGATGTCACTTCCACAATGTCTTATTTGTTGTAGAAACCAACCCTATTTAATATATGAGTAGTGGACCAGGGCACAACTGCTAGAAGGTAAGGACTGGGGAGCCCCTTTGGAAACTGGCTACCACATTGTCTAATACTTTACAAGGTCTTTAACTTTGGATCAAAAGTTCTGCCTCAAATGATATTGGAGACTTTAAGCCAGGGGTAGGTACGTCATGTCTAATTTTTTCTAACTTTTGTAAACTCAGCTTGCTACCTTTTACCTTTTTTTCTTTTTCTTCCTTTTTTTTCTTATCTTGAGTACCTGAGCCAGGGATCAGATTCCAGCCACATTTGCAACCTATGTCACAGCTGCGGCCAGGCCAGATCCCTTAAAACCACTGTGTCAGATGGGGGATCAAACCTGCACACTGACTCTGCAGAGATGCCAGAGATCCCATTGTGCCGCAGTAGGAACTACTCAGCTTGCTACCTATGGCCAATAATCAAGGGATAGAAATGGTTTCATCAGCTGAATTCCATGGCCCTTACTCCAGCTTCTGGTTTCTAGCAATGAGCCCAAATATAAAGGTCCTTTGTTTACAGAGGACACTGTCGTGAGAACCACTTTCTTCTTATTTGTGGATGTAGAGCTCCTCACATATGTACTTTAACCCCTCACAATGCTTTGTGTTCTGATTCTGGTACATGGAACTTTTGCCTTGATTCCCATATGTGACTAAATATGTACACATTTTAATACCATTACCGTGTATTTGCCACAAAATGAATATATTAAAGTGCAAAGTTACTATATTGATTGGAAGCTTTACTGCTTACCAGGCAGACGAAAAACTTGGTGCATGTTCTTAAAATTGTATAATACAGCTTTGAAATCAGTTTATGCAGGAAGGAAGGGAGAGCACTGGGCATCCAGGTTCATTTTTAGTATGCCTGAGGTAATCTCTGAGGGGTCGTGAAAGTGTGCAGAAGAAAGTTTGGTTTTATCACTTTGACTCAATTTAAGACATGGGTGGGAGAACAACATAAAATTGACTGTAAACATTTAGCAGAGCCTTGGTTTCAGAAAATCAAAGCTAAGATGAGAGATTTCCTAGAAGGCTGTCACCAATTGCAAACTGGTTTCTAAGTATGGTTCTTTTACGGCTTAAGAATATGGATTGGGTACAAAATGTGGAATAGAATAAAATTCTAGGCCACATGTATGGATAGTTACTGCACTGTATTTTGGCAGGTGAACAATGACTAGAACTGTGTTCATTGGTATAAAAAGATGACGTTCCTGCACTTGGTTTCTTTCTGATATTATTTAGCATTTCTTCATTAGTGACTATTTTCACATTAACTGTAATTCCAGTGATTGACTTAATCTGACACTTGCAATGTATATGGTATCTTATTTACTTATTTATAAGTTATCTCCTAACAAACTATGAGATCCATATCCAAATGACTATAATCACTCCAATAGTCTTGGAAAATAATGGATAACATTAGAAATGTCAATACTCAAGCAGAAAATTATTTTGACTAGTGAGGTTGAGAATTTATTAAGAATTATCCTTCCATGTTATTACCAGATACGTCTTTACAAGGTCAATTTCTCTGTCCAAAATAATGACAGCATAGAAAACTTCAAGTGCATGTTGACTGTCAAATATAGTTCTCTGAAAGAATGAATATTTTTTTAAATTGAAATATAGTTGATTTACAATGTTGTGTTAATTTCTGCTGCACAGCAAAGTGATTCGTCTATACATATATATGCATTATTTTTAATGTTCTTTTCCATTATGACTTATCACAGGATATTGAATATAGTTCCCTGTGCCATAAGTAGGGCACTGTTATTAATGCATTTTTAATATAATGGTTTGCATCTGCTAAATTTTTATATAAAACATTAAAATATTAAGTTGGCTACTGAGAAATAGTATTTATCTTTATAGATGAAATAAGAACATGAAACTAGAGCATGAAGGGAAGCTGAAATTTTGGAGATGATTGAGGTGTCATCAACGAAAAGGAAAATGTATAAATTCCAAGAGAATTCATGTTCAGACTGACTATGATATATGAATAACCTTATCTTCTGACTCTGAGTGTTGAAATAAACTGCATTTTAAGCAAAGCAGACAATTTTGGAAAGAATTTGACTTTGCAATTCTCAAAAAGTCCTGAAGAGTTAGGAGAAGGTATACAAGGGAAAGAGCTGTTTCCAAATAAAATAAGCAGAAATGGACTAATAGAGTTCTAGTAAGTCCAGATAAAAGAGCTCCATCTAGACTAAGTGAAAGCTATATGCTGGGTGCTGTGAAGGTCCTTCGAATAACAAGATGCAAATAATTCTCAGAAATGAAGTCAGGCATTTAAATCTGCTATCTCTTTGCCAGTGGAGAATGAAATGCTTCCTACCTCCCTGTCTAAGCAGAAACTGAATTTCAAGTTCCTGGAGTCCTTCAGATTCCTTAGTTTGCTAAGACATTCTAGTAAAATACCTAAACTAATTTGAAAGGAGGAAGAATTATAAATAGTTTCAAAAAGAGAGAATAGAACATCTGTGTAAGTACAACTGACCTTTGTGTTGGAAGGATAATGTTACACATTTAGTATATTTTTTTGTATTTCTCCAATTCTAATAACATCCAAACAGTGATTTTGCTGAGTCAAAGCATACCTGATGCATAATATTAAAGAAACCCAGATAAGAAAATTATTATTAGCAACCATCTTGAAAAGTATGCAATATATATATATATATATATATATATGTATTTTATATATGTTTGAGTCAACCCTATTCATTATAAAACATTAATTACTGTATGTTTTGCTCAGAACTGTGCAACAATGGAATAATCTGCTGCTAACTTCTATTACAGCCAATATAATAGTTATTTATTTTTTAAAAAGCATGATGCCTTTCTGGGTTGTATATTATAAAAAGTAACACTTTTAAAATATTTTCATACTGTCTCATATCTATAAACACCTATTCTCATAGAAGTTTTGTAAATAGCTAGAAAGATAATTATCTCCATTTTATAGAAGTCACACTAGGCTTTTTGAGATCACACTAATTAAAACCAAAACCATGTCTCTAGCTAGTAGAGAAGGTTAAACTCAAGTGCAGGTTTTCTAATTCCTTTCATGAAATCTATCCTTTAAGAAAAGAAAGAAATAATGGCATTCACAGCAAGATAGATGGATCCAGAAATTATCATACTAGGTGAAGTTAGGCAGGCAGGGAGAGACAAACATCATATGATATCACTTATACGTGGAATCTAAAAAAAGGATACAAATGAACTTATTTGCAGACCAGAAACAGACTCACAGATTTGAAAAATTTATGACTGACAAAGGGGACAAGTGGGTTTAAGGGTGGGGTGTACTTGGGGTCTGGGATAGAAAAGTTCTAAAATTAGGTTGTGATGATGGTTGTACAACTATAAATATAATAAATTCCATTGAGTTAATGAATAAAACCAATGCAGCACAAAATAGCCCTTCCTCTACAAAGGGAACATTGGACGTTTCTTCCTCAGTCCTCATCAATACCTTAGGCATATTTACAGTATATCACCCATCATGCTGTATCTAAATGCAAAAAGAAGAACAGATAGAACTGGAGGTAGATTGGTATTAAATAAACACTACACCGGATTAGAAGCCAATGTTTTACGCAATTCTTTAGATCAGTTAAGCCTTTCTAAAAGATAAGATAAACTTTTGAATAATAAGACTATAATAAGAATAAGAACTACAAATAATAATAATAAAAACAAAATATTATAGTATAA
Organism: Catagonus wagneri; assembly: GCA_004024745.2. Taxonomy (NCBI): domain Eukaryota; kingdom Metazoa; phylum Chordata; class Mammalia; order Artiodactyla; family Tayassuidae; genus Catagonus; species Catagonus wagneri. The sequence continues at coordinate 7,201,637 of PVHT021183710.1, read as the reverse complement.
CTGATTAGTGATTAAGAGTTTGTGAGTATGAATACAAGGATTAGTTAGGGGGCAGCCATTTTTAATTGTCTATAACAGTCGGGAAATCTATCTAGCATTTTATTTAGCTCATTAACATAACTTAGGCAACCAAATGAATTATTTGTCAGGAAGAATTATCTGGAAAGAAATTAGTAAGCTCAGTGTTGCGTATCTCTGTGGATATTGCCACACCAAAATTAATTACAATTATTAATAACGGTTTTCTCTGGGGACCTGTCTTCTTCCACCCAAATAAGTCATTCTGCACCCAGACTGAATGCACTCTGTATTTTCTTTGAATGCTACTGCATATTTTAACAAGACTGGAAATAATGGCAACTCCGGATCAAAGATGTTAGAAAAGTAAGGACATATTAGCAATGCAACTACTCAAAAATTGGAGTCCTGTATGTAGGTTAGCAGGATCAACAAGAAAAAAACTGACCTTTACAAGAGTGTAGTATCTGGGAATATTTCTTACCTAGTGATGTCTATTATTAGTAATCCCATGAATATTAATGGAAGCTTTCTGTTGACATGACAAAGAAAATAGTTATATTTGATGTGGAATTGTTAAATGACCATCTATCACAGCTGGGCAAAACTGGTTGTGTTAGCTGGATGCTGGCTGAAATATTAGACCTTACATAAACAAAGCAAGTTATTTCTTATGGCTTTTTCCTCTTCTTTGCCAATAGCCCCTTATATTTGAGCAAATTACATATGTGTTAAGCTTGATAGTTTGAATGATTTTGTCAGAGAGCACATCTTGCACAAGCCTGTCATTTCCTCGGAGGCCGAGGAAGGGTAAGAGATTTGTGTGAGGTCGCAGAGCTGGGGCACAAGAGACTCTCCACTGTGCAATTTCACAGCAAGATTTTCTCTCAGACTGACTATTGGAAGCACAATGATATTTAGTGCTCTATTTCAGATTCTCCTTTTTGTTAAAGTTGATTCAATCTTAAGCAATCAAGAGACGCTTCAGAAGTTAGAAGAAGGCTAGTTTCCTTTTTTAAACATGCAACCACACATTTTGGAAATTGCATCTGTATAGAGAGATTTCTCATCACAGTAATCTCATATACACATTTTAGGCTAGATATTTCTCTACCAACGATGTTATTAACAAAACATTTCCTGACAATTTTTGGTGGTGAGAATACTTACTATGTTCTAGTGTGAACTACATTCCAGTTCAGTGTTTGGAAAGGCTCATACTGGATGTCAAAATATACATCCTAGTTGTTTCTGAATTTTGGCTAAGACCTGTTAGCTGTAAACAATGGGAGATGAGCTGTAAACACATCTCTGCTGTGCTTCCCAAGAGAGGAAGACTGGTCCAGACATGATCATCTCCTGTTAAGTCACTGCCAGGCTTTATAAGAGAAGTTTAGGAATTTGAAATTAGAAGTAGAGAGTCAGGGAGGTAGAGCATTTTTGACCTAAGGGAGAAGGATTAGTGTTTCCCTTTCATATCGGTCATGGAAGGAAAAAAAATGTCATTCCCACTTACCCTACAGAGAGAGGAGGAGGGTTCCTATAGATTTGGTGAGAGTTAGTTGAATATTTATGGAATTATGAAAACTAAGAACTTCATTCTGTTAAGAGGCCAGAGAAAATGTGACAAGAAAATGCTTGGGAGAACTTGGCGTATGTCTCTAGTTAACACCCGCAACAATTGCCTCTACTCTGTGGGATTTTTTTTTTTTTTTTTGGTCTTTTTAGGAAGGCATATGGAGGTTCCCAGGCTAGGGGTCAAATCAGAGCTGTGGCCCCTGGCCTACACCACAGCCACAGCAATTCCAGATCCGAGATGTGTTTGCGACCTATACCACAGCTTGTGGCAACGCCGGATCCTTAACCCAGAGTGAGGCCAGGGATCGAACCCGCATCCTCATGGATACTAGTCAGGTTCGTTAACCACTGAGCCATGACAGAAACTCCATCCTCTGTGGGATTTTGAAGCAATTTCCAGGAGCATCCTGCAATGGCCAGGATGCAGAACCTGAAGGAAGGGCAAGGATTTCACAAAGACACATCGAACTGGGTAATGGCTTTGAAAACCCATAACAGAGTCTGGATTTGTAAGCCTTCTATAAAGGAAGTGTAATGGCTAAGGAAGAAAAAACCCAGATATGAGATGTGTGTTGCTTTCCTTCTAAGATAATCACCTCCACTGATAGTGTCTTTAGAGATAGTTGAAGATGGAAAAACAATGACATAGCAGACCACATTCCCTTACTAATTATATGTGAAATTGAAGTGCTGACATGAGGTCAAATCTAAACCAAATTTTTAAATCCTGAAAAATCAGTCTTAGGTATGAAACTGGGACTTTTTAAGTTTTTGGTAGCCAAAATGATATGAGCCAAGGTATCAGTCCAAGTGAGAATCAGGGAATATGAGAGGAAGAAATGAGACAGGAAAGCTGAGCAACATGTTGGAAAAATATAGCCTCTTTTTTTTTGTGCACCTGCAGAATGCAGAAATTCCCAAGTCAGGAATCAAAAGCATGCCACAACAGTGACCTGAGCCACTGAAGTGACAATGCTACAACCTTAACCTGAAGAGCCACATGGGAACTCCTCAAAGGTAGTCACTCTTATTTATGCTTTTATCAAAAATAACATAACAGATATCTTCAAGCCTTCCTATGCAGATAAAGAGTCTGAGGGTTCTGGGAGCCACTGAAGAATGGGAATTAAATCAGGTATGTGTGGATCCAACACCTCAGCTTCAGTATCTAATACTTAGTAGAATTTAGTACCATTCAAGAGAATTTTCTTGAAAAATGGTAATATCTTTTATGTGCAATAGCCAAAGTATCTACCCACCAAGTACATGTGGTTATTAAATACTTGAAATGTGGCTACTGTGACTGACTGAGAAGGTCAACTTTTAATTGTATTTGCTTTAAATTAATTTAGAATTAAATAGATACTAGCAGGCTAACGGCTGCCATGTTGAACATGGCGCTCTAGCCAGCTTCCTCTGCCCACTGATTCTAAATGTCTTTGGTTCATGGAATACCTGAGACAATTGCTGTAGTTCTTAGTGAGAGTTCACATTTCTCAGGCATTTGACCACAAAGAGAAACACACACACGTATCCATCTTGATTCAGTTTAGAAGAACAGTATTTGAATATGTAATCGATGAACCTCTGCTTCTCTGTGAGAGGGCTGATAAGTGTAGGCATTCAGAGACAGGGCAATTGTTTGCAAAATATGCCAGGCTTTAGAAACCCTATAATAGCGAAAAAATGGAAGAGCTCATGGGGTCTTGGGTCCCTTACCTCTGATGAAACCTGACCAACTCCTCTTTTACTATGTATTGGGTTTTATAAAAGATTTTATTTGAAATATATAAACATATAAACAAATAGGAAGATAGCATACATAAACAGATGGATGAAACTTAGTTTGAAATGCAAAGATTAAAGACAGCTTAGATTTTCTTCCAGCTCTTTCAGTTACAAGCAGTGTGACTATAAGCAATTGGTATACCTCTTTGAGTCTCTAATTTCTCATCTCTACACCAGGAAGGATACCAGGTCTGTCTCCTTCAGAACCTCTTCTGAGTTTTTGTTGATCATAAATGAGGTGCTGCATGAGAAAAGAATGTGTGAGCTGTGAAGTGCTACCCAAGTGTGGGCTATTATTCATTTGTTACCACAGCAACTGAAGGGCATCTCTGTGACAACAGAATAGCTAACTGAATAGCAATGATTAAAAAAAAAAAAGGTATTGTTAAGTTTGAGGTACATGATACTTTAACAGTCAGAAAGCCCTAATACTGATATTTCTTCCATGCCCTTTTCTTTCCAATCAAGTAACATTACATGTACACATCGTTTTTTAAAATACAGAGAACTATGAAAATTATTGCAATTTTGTATGTGTCCTTTCAGCGTTTTCTTGCTTTGATCAATGAATACATTTATATAGATAATAGGTATAGACAGATCACTAATATCAATTTTTAAAAATTGCGATCATACTTTGTATTGTTTGTTATAGCTTTTTACACAAATGACTTTATGTGGATTATTAAATACTTTTCTAAAATATGATTTTAACAATTTTATAATGTATTATCACATGACTGTGCCATAATTCTTTTTAACAAAATATTATTTGTTGTTTTCAGTGTTTCTTTTTCTCTTTATTACTATTCTTTTTTGAAGAAGAGTTCGCTATTGAAATGGTACTGCAGTAAACATCATAGACTTCTAGAACTGCACAGACAAGATCTTGCTCAATAAATAGTATTTGAGCTGAGGCTGAATGACCAGAAGGAGCCAGGTATTACCAGAACACTCCAGGCCCAAGAGCAAGAGAGGATAATGTCCCTCTGGAAATTGTTTAACTGATAAGACTCTGCATTACCTCCCCGGGGAGGATTTATCATTTCCCTCTTATTCTGAGTGCCAGTGGATTAGATGTTATTTCCTTGTATAAGCAATTGCAGAGTGGGAGTAAGAGGGTCCATTCCTGGCTGCCGACTTTTGCAGACTTTGTCCCCTGTAAAAAGCTTTCCATTGCAAATATGTGATAGAGGCTGAAGTCAATTGTTTGTTTGTTTGTTTGTTTGTTTTTCTTTTGCTTTGTAGGGCTGCACCTGTGGCAGCATATGGAAGTTCCCAAGCTAAGGGTCAGTCTGAGCTGTAGTTGCCAGCCTACTCCACAGTCACAGCAATACAGAATCCCAGCTGCATCTGTGAATTACACCACAGCTTACAGCAACACTGGATCTTTAACCCACTGAGCAAGTCCAGCGACCAAACCCTCATCCTTGTGGATACTAGTCGGATTCATTTCCATTGAGCCACAATGAGAACTCTCTGAAGCCAAAACTTTAATGTCTTGCACAAGCATCAGTCCTTAAGATGGTATTTGCCACATATTATCTTATCAGGAAATATACGTTAAATAAATGTAAAGAGGTGAAAATACTTGAAGTTTAGTCTATTGCTTTGTAAAGCAATAGCTATAAAAATTGTGTGCCCCAACTTTATTAAAAAAATAATGCTTTTTAGGCTGATAACCAATATTTAATTCCTTTATAGGAATTATGAGGAAGAGCAAAAGAGAAACTACATGGAACCTGAGCTCAATGAATTCCTTCTAAATGTAAATATCCAGTATATGATCCCATAGACCCTGAGTAGAAAGCAAACAGACACAAGAATATTTGAAAAGGGATTTTTCAGTGATATTGTAGTTAAGTGAAAAAGATGACTCATGTTGCTGTGGCCGTGGTGTGACTGTGGTGTAGCTACTGCTCTGATTCACCCCTGCCTGGGAACTTCAGCCTAAAAAGACAAAAAAAAAATGACATATTTTCTTTGTTCTTTTTCTTCTATGCTGATAATAATTCATGACTTTTGCACTTACAATTAAGTTTTAAACTTTTAGTTTAAGTGGAATACATAGAATGTGTGTTTCAAGATTACTGCAGCAAATATAAACATGATCATCTTTCAGACTATCACTTTCCTCACACTTAGCCCATAGAAAAATGTTGGGTTATTATTGTTTGATGATTGATGACGGAGGCACGCTTAACTTAGGGACGTTTGCACCTATATACCCTCAGCTCCCACATCTCCTGTCTTAATACTTATGGTGATGTTCTAATATGCTAAAAACCAAGTTTCTGAATTTTCAACAAAGTATATTATTTGGGCTAAAGACAAGGATTATGAGCTGTTTTATATGTCAGATTAATTTGTAAACTAACAGCTTGAGAAAGCTTAATGCTTAATCTGTCTATATTCAATTAATGCACATAAAAATGCCACCTAAAAATTCGAGGACAGGAGTAAAGACCAGGTGTGTTCAACAGTTCCCAAGTGTTCTTCTCAAGAAACTCCATTGCACATAAAGCAGTGACTTCAGAAAATCAAAAGATGTTGGTGTTCTATTGAGGAAAAATTAAAAAGACCCACTGAAAAACTCGTATTCAGGTTTCTCTCTAAAAAACCTGCTCCACATGTGTACTGAAGAACTCAAATAAGTCTAGGTAGGTTATGCCGTGTTCTCTCCATAGAATTGCACATCAATTGTAGATTATAGAAAAAAGAATCACTGCTAGTTTTGTGTGCTTCACGGTCAAATTAGAGGTGATTCTGGGAAAAGTTGTGATTTTTGTCTCTGGATTGATTCACCTTGAAGTGAGCAGGGCTGAACTGAACTTCATCCCTGTCAATTCCCTTGTGAGAATTGGCTGGCAAAGACTAAGCATAGGGCATTGCCCATCCCCCACAGATCTATGTGGGAATTTGACAATGGACTCCCTCTCAACCTCTACAAGATCTGAGAGCCTCTTGTTTCTCACTCTTGTCCTGAGACTCTCATACTGGAATAGTCCATTGACCTCACAGATCCTCAATGGAAAAGAGAAGATTGAAATATATTAATTTTTTTTTCAAAAGCCTCCATGCGAAAGAACATTGGCAAGCAACTTGACCCAGTTGTGTTCTAGTGTTTTGTGGGAAATAGAACTTATAAGTAATGAACTTGGATATTTAGCTGAGGGGATTTCTAAGCAAAATGTTGGAGTTAATCCTCTCTGCTTACTGTAAAACACTATAAGAGAGAGATAAATTAAAGGAGGGATATTAAGCAAAGAGGAATCAGCACTTGATGATTTGGAAGATTCTCACTCAGCCTTTCCAGGGAGTATATTCTGGAAATAGGGCCAAGTGTGTGGCTGGACAACTGTTTGCAGAAGAGACTAGGTATGTGACTTATGGATCCAATTAACCATCTTGGGAGAAACCAGGAATAGAGTTGCATATATTCAGGAGATGTTTGTGAATGACCTTCTTTTTTGATGGTGTGGGCTCCCAAGAACTGCAGACAAGCCAGTAAGGATTTTGAGAAATTTATATCAACAGAAAACATTATTAGCCAAATTCAAAGTGGCTGAGATGGAAGGTAAAAAAGTAAGAATGATTTTGCGAGCAGAACCACAGATGCAGAGATTAGTGGGGTCACCATGGACCCAGAAGGCACAGACAAAAGGGTCAGGGCAACTTCTGCTGAATTCCAAACAGCAGCACATCTCTGTGGTTGCACCCCAGCAGGCCTAGAGGACAGAGCAACAATCCAAAAAAAATTATTTTCAAGCCTTAACATCTAATAGAATTTGCTCTACCAGACTTCAGACTTGCAAGTCTGTGCCCCCACCCCCTTTTTTCCCCTCTGATATTTCTCTGTGGAATAGGAAGTCAGTGCTATGCCATTCTACTTAAAAAGGCATATAACTTGGCTGGTTTTACTGGTTCCTAAAGGAGAGGAATTTTGCTGGAAGGATTAAAGACTTCGGGGAATGTTAGGATGAAATGAATGTATTCTGCACATGAGAAGGACATGGATTTGGGGAGGAATTTGAGGTCACACTGTTATGAGTTAAATTGCGCCCCCCCCATCCATATGTTAAAGTCCTAACCCCTAGAGGTTCCAAATGTGATTGCATTTGAAGATAGAGTCTGTACAGAGATAATCAGAGTCAAAGGAGATGGATGGAGTGGGCCCTAATCTGTTAGGACTGGTGTCCTTATAAAAGGGGAAACTGGAGACAAATACACATAAGAGGGAAGATGTAAAGAGACACGGAAAGAAGATGACTATCTATGAGCCAAGGAGACACTTAAAGCAGATCCATCCTTCCCACCCTCATAAAGAACCAATCCTGCTGACACCTTGATTACAGACTTTAACCTCAGAATTGTGAGACAATAAATATCTGTTGTCTAAGCCATTAAGTTTGTGGTATTTGGTTATGACAGCCCTTTCAAATTAATGCAATAAGATATGATTGATATTCCTCAGTTCTTCCACAAGTCATAATTCGGCTAAGAAAACAGTCCTCGTGTTATCAATCCAACACATAACGAAGTGCCTACCTGTAACAAGAGCTGAATGGGATGAAAAAAAAAGATGAAAACTCAGTATGTGTTCATGAGATATAGTTTGAAAGACATATTTATATCTCTGAAAAAAATGTGTGAGGTACTAACAAATGGAGTTCTTGAAGAAAATAAGCCATGCATTTGAATTGGTAAACATTTCTAGGTATATTGTTGTTTCTTTATGTGACCCCTCTGACACCTTAACGATAGCACTGCTGTTAGAAATTGTAAAATTATCATGAGTAGAATACACCAAGAAATGAGAGCAATTGGCATTCTCATAGTAAGTACAACCTACCATGGCATGTTTCACAATTCTATACATTTTCAGCCCAAATATATATATAAATATAGTACTTATTTTACACTTTAGTTCTATTTTTATACAATTTTTTAAGTTTACACTCCAGTTACAGATGTTACATGGTATTGGCTGTATTCCTCATATCGTTCAATATATCCTGTAGCCTGTGAATATGTATAAAATATATAACATTTACTGTGGCGAGCTGAATTGCCAGTGAACAAAGTTACCTAGTAATAGTCTAGTTCCCTTTGTTTGAAAGTATTTCTGTAGCTTTTTTCCTCAGTACCATTTAATTACAATAGTTTTGATATTTTGAACACCAAATTCTTTGGGCTATTATCTGCCCATTTTCTTCTACTTTGCATACAGACAGGTTTTACAAGTACTTTTCTGAATATTCTCTGATCTTATACATGGAGCAAGACAGTTATCACTATACTGTAGTGTTGTCATTTCCCCAAATTAAGGCTGTATTTGAAGATAGTATATCTGACTAACAAATTATATCATGTTGTGAGTTATGAGATTGACTGCAACATTTATATTTATAGACCAATAAATTTAAGACTAGAGGTAGTGTAGGAAGAAATAATGGAGGTTACAAAGGTTTATAAGTTTGTGAAAATTTAGGAGTGATGGATTTTCTGTAATGAGGTATCTTGACGGTATCTGCTAGGCATAATGAACTTCAGAAATGTGGCGAAAGTGTAACAGCTAAGAATGGAAAATATGAGTTTGAAATAAACACCTGGTCCTTGGGTTGTTCACTTTTTGCCCGTGAGATTGAACACAGCTATGGAAATTGGAGGCTCCGTGTATATTGGATTAATGTAGACTTTCTGGACCAGAGATCTACCACAGTAGTTTGACCTGGTGTGTGGGAAGTAACAGGCTCCTGACAAGTTCTAGACGATCCATCTGCTTGAAAGAGGGTCCCACAGCAAGGTGAAGGTACACAGAAGTGAGTAGTTTTACAGGAAAGGAGGATTTGCAAAAACGAATCCTTGAGTTAATGCTACCCAAATAGTTTGAGATTCAAGACTGAGGATATGTTTAATGGATAGCGTTATCTTTATTGTAACATAAAAAAATAAACTTAAGGTTTTTGGATATGGAGTCCATTCTAAATTAGAACAGTACACTTTTATTGATCCCAGGAATCTTAATTACTAAAAATAACCATGTATTTTGTCTGAACAGAACTACTCGGTGATAAATCTGTGTTCCCTTTGCTTTAGTATGTTCTGCCCTTACCATTTTCTTAGTTGATATCCTAAAGGCATATGGTTTAACCAATCACTAGCTCGCTCAGGTATTTACGACATATTTGCCATATGCCCAGCAGGCAGCAGGAGTAGAGTAATGAGCAAAATAAGGTAGCAATTTTTTGGCCATCCTAGGGCATACCCAAGTTCCTGGGCCAGGGAACAAACCCATGCCACAGCAGCCACAACTATACTTCAATTAAAAAATTTAAAAAGAATCATTTTCTCAAAATGTTCTCAAGATTTTTCAAGTATAAAATAAGTAAATCACACTGCATAGTGACAGCAGAGACTTAACAATTTAATAAATAGTAGCTATTAATAACATTAATTTATTATTAATAATGAATATTAGTGATTACTATGTATATTCTTAATACTAATAAATGAATTCCTCTTGCCTTCACCATAAAATGATTTTATATCCCCCATCCATTGTTGAGTCTAGTATCATTGTTGTGTTCAATGCAATTTGAGCAGATGTAGCTTACACCACCTATGAACAGAAACTAGATGTCTCTCACTCTTCTCTCTGTCATGAGAAAGTGGTTATTTCAGATCAAAGTTGCACCTTCAGCCTTGGACCCAGGAATGAAGATGTGTGGAGTAGACCCAAACTCAACTGCCAGTCTGAAATTGAAATTTAGAGATGATCTACTAAATGTGTAATATTTGAGTAACAAATATTTGTTCATCGTTATACAGGGCAAGAGAATATTGACTATTAAAGCATTCTATGGAATCTCAAAAGATTAGCAGTCCACCTTGGGATAAATTAGTTGTCTTTAGTCTTACTTCCACCTTCCCACTATCCCTCCACCTAATTCAGTCCATTCACCATGAGTCCCATAAACCTGGTCACATCTCCGTAAGTAAAGCCAAGCTCAGTGTGAACCCTGGTCACTTCTCCAGAAGTTTCTATTCTAGACTTTACACTTCTGCTATGCTGAATTAGTTGACTCAGTTTCTTGAGATAGTCATACTGTTTTTGTTCCATATGTTTCACACAAATCTTTCTCTTCATGTCCTCCTTCTCAAAAGCACCATATCCCCAACTTTCACCAGCGAGGTCCTTCTTAGTCTTAACAATCCGTTCAAAGCTTAGTCACTTTCTGCCTATCACTGTCACAGTGATATCACTTAGGGAAGGGCTATTAGGTAATCACCTTTACTAAGTGATTAATACAGACCTAGCATTTAATATGTGCCCAATAAACACATGTTGTAATGAGTTAGACTGACAGATTACTTCGAAGAATTTTTAAAAAATCTAGTAAAAACATTCTGGCTGAAATTCAGCTTGTTCTGAATATGATTTTCATCATTGTACTTTGATGAATTAGGTTAAAAACAGCTTTTTGAATACAAAAAGAGGAGTTTGGAAGAATTCTTAAGCCTAGTATGTGTTCTTTTTCCCAATCGATTCGCTAGTATAGTTTCCAACACTAGGTGTCAAAAGTTGTTTGGTCTTCTCCAGGTCCCCAGCTGGTACTTTAATGTTTAATTACTTTAGGTCAGATTACATCAAGAATTGAGCAATTCTATCCAAAACAAACAAACAAACAAAAAAAGAAATCTCTGCTTTTGAAAAAAAAGTCATTTTCCTTATTTAAAAATCACTGTGATGATTTTTTTCTATATCTGTCTCATAGAGTTGGTTGGTAGTAGCTCATGAGAAACCGATGTAATTTGTTTTTATAAGTATTATTAGAATAATTGGACACTATGTATTTATTATGTATTTCCCAAGCAGACATAGGAGCAGGCACAAGACACAAAATAACTGAGAGTCTCTATACACAGAAGGAAAGCAGCTACCCAAGCACCAGAAATGAGCCTGAGAGAGGTGGGAGGCACCTTGTTTAATTTTCCCCAAATTACAATTTACCCTCATGTCCAATCATAGTTGAGCAATCTTGTAAAAGCAAAGAACAAAAAAAGTTATATTTTGAAAAAGAAAAGTGGACTCATTTTTATTTGTTTTGTAATGGCATTTTGAGGCATTATCAACTAGATAAAGATAGTATATACTATATAGTAATATTACATTTTAAACACTGCCATACATAATTTAATTCAGTTTTTAAACATAATTTTGCATTTGTTATCATATTTTACAAAGGGTGTAGTTTTTTATTAGAGTATAGCTGATTTACAGATTTGTGTCATTTTCTACCATATAGCATAGACCCAGTCATTCATATATATATATATACATACATTATTTTTCTCATACTCTCTTCCATCATATTCTATCCCAAGAAATTAAATATTGTTCCCTGTGCTATACAGTAAGACCTCAATGCTTATCCATTCTAAATGAAATAGTTTGCATCTACCAACCCCAAACTCCTCAAACATCCCACTTCCTCCCCCTCCCCCCTGGCAACCACAAATCTGTTCTCTATGTATATAGCCTAATAAACTTATTTTTTTGTGACAAACAAGAAAAAAAAGTGGAAAGATAGAAATTCCTGAAATTTGTGGGAAAAATAGCAAAAACCAAATTTTTATCTTTCATGCACTATGGTATTTCATCCTAAAGAATCTTTCCAGTTGTCCCTATAGACGGTTACTATTTGTAAGATTCCTTTCCTGAATTTTGCTTGAAACATATGGTATCTTGCTATAGACTTTAAAAAACATATTGATTTCCTTTTTTCTCTTATATGTCCTTGGTAGGAGAAATGCATTTCATTTCAAAGCCAGCAAAATCATGTGACAAGGGAGACCTATTTGGCAGCCACAAAGAAATGGCATGTTGAATAGGGTCATTAATGATTCACATACTCTGTGTATACAGAACAGATTGCTTGATTGTACAAAATGACTTCTATCCTGGTGTAGAACCAATGCATTCCTCCTCATATGTCTCTCTGACTCCCTCCTAACTGTGTTCTGAATGTATCAAGTACTCCCCATTCTTGACAAACGTTGTGCCTTTTATTGGTTTGATGAAGGCCAGAATGGTGGTCAACTGAAAAAAAAAATGTTATGCAAGAGAAAAATTAATGGATAAAAAAAGTGATAGATTACCTCCTGCTTAAACCCTTTTCTTAATCACAAATTTGGAGATTGAGATAAGCCTCACACTGGATTGAATGATCTTGATACTCAATGAATCAAAATATTAAGACTATTGGGTTGACTATATTTTCAGTCACATTTTCCCCTAACTCTTCCTTCACGTCACATGACTGTAGAGGTTAGAATGAGAAGGTTATCAATGCACATGAAGTTTATAGCATGTAGGCAAAATTATATGCAACCCCCTACCCTCTAAAAATTGCCTTCACTAAATGACAAGAAACTAGGAATACACTGTGATTTTCCTACCTCAAGGGAGACATGTTCTTATAAGTGTGCTAGGACTGGATGGGTAATAAAAATTTTGGGCAGTGAAAGAAGAAAACAATCTGCACGGTGAAAGAAAAACCAAGGATTGAAATGTTCCCAGGAATTACAGCTGAGCTATAAGAGGTATATAGGATTAGCCCACAGCAGTGATTTTGCAAGTCTCTTGGGGCAGACACAGAATGATAGGGGAAACACTGTGATGTACAGGATGTTTCCATTACATTCCATAAATTTGCATTAGAGGTTCAGCACAACATAAATAATGCATGATAAATTCTATCAAAAGAATTTCTGGCTGGGGTGAGTGCACACAGGAAACTGCCTTGAAGGCCATATTTTAACAGGCCTGGGTAATGGCCTGGCTAGCCACATTCATACCCATAGAAACTGTTGGGTTTGCAATTTGTCAAAGGTTAATGGAGAAGCAAGAAGAGTGAGTTTGGTTTAAACTTTAAGCTGGTTTCCTATGTAAAGATACAAAGTACCAGCCTAGTGCTTCTAGTGCTTCTATCTCTCCCTATAAAAATAGTAACAGAGCATGAGATCACTTATATGTGGGATCTAAAGAAGCCAAACATGTAAAAAACAGAATAAAATGGTGGTTACCAGGGAGTGGGGGAGACAAAAGCGTGATGGTGTTTAAGGATACAAGCTTGTAACAGAGTAAATAAGCCATAAATATATAATGTAAAATATGGTGAATATAGGCAATAATATTGTACTAAAATAATGCTATGCATTGAAAAACCCTGCAGTGGGAATAGTATCACAATACATAAATATATCAAAGTAATACATTGTATACCTTAAACTTACACAATGTTATATATCATTCAATGAAAAATAATAATATGATTTTAAAAATTGACAGAGTATTTGACTCCCCTAGACTTATTACCGTGAACCCCTAAATCCTGCACCCCACTCTTCAAATGATGACTTGACAATGGAGGGGTTTGGCTGTAGGAAAAAAGGCACACCACATGCAAAGATTGGTGAGAAACAATAACTATTAGTAACTGAGGGTTTACTCTGTGCCAGTTTCCAGGCTAAATACTGGATACATTATTTCATAACTATCTAATTTAGTCCATATGGCAACCAGAAGAGAGACTGTCACACTAATGTTTCAGAAGGATTACATGACTATAGACCCTGTAGGTACATTTATAGAGTGTCTATATCTGATTTATTTCCCCTTCTTCTCACCACTACGTTATATGACCTAATGGTAGAAGCAGTGGATTTTGCACTTGAAAGAAGCAGTTCTGGTGTTTCTGTTAAAGAGCTTTTATATAAGCTGGAAAGAAAGGGTAAGGCTCTTGGTGACACTCAGTAGATGGGGATACTTGGAATGGTGTAAGGAGAGGAATAGCGTGAGGAGAGGGTGAGCAGCTCAAGTGCTGGTCCAGGGACTCAGAAAAAAAGGTCTTCAGAAGAGCATGGCCTGCCTAATGCGCTAGTAGCTGGCATGATTCTCTGTGTGAGTTGACTTGACTGGAGAAAATTGAAACACGGGAGATATCAGCTCTTACCTATGACTCAGCGCTGCTTTGCATTCTTGTTTCTGAAAATAGAAAATACCAAAAATCCATTTGAATTCCCTTGCCCTATGTCCAGTCTTTCTCCTCCCAGGGGAAATGTATTGTTCCTTCTGATTAGCCATTGTTTTTCCCTATTCCATCCATTCTAACTTCCTCCTCTAGCTGCTGTGTGCCAATGTGGGTAAAGGTGGGGTGAGGGGGCGACCCACATGTACTGCATCTCTATCTGGCTTCATGCTGGGTTTGGCCAGTGGAAACCATGCACAGGAGATGAGAAGGTAGTCTAATCTTTGCTCTTTCCAAATTTTTTCCTGCTTCAGTCCCTTTTCTCCAGAAGTAGCCCTATTTTTCTACAGCTGTAACTGCACTGGTTGCTTTTTCCCTGAGGGCCCAGTTTTCATTGGGCTCTAAATGCACGATACCCTCCTCTGTTTCTTAAGTCCCAGTGGTGGTAACATCTTCTACCCATTGCTAGGTTTGGCATGCCTCTCCATCCTTTGTTTCCTAAATTCTGACCTCACCGCTACAAAGAGTCCCTTCATTAAAGTCTGTTTGATCCACTTGGAGGAGATACTATTTCCTGCCAGGGTTCTGACAAACATGAATAACACCAATCTGCTCTCCTGGGGGGAATTGCCTACCTGCAGGGAGCACTCTTTCTTTGCTCATCCACATTAAGTTGCACAGGGTTAAGGACCTGTGAGGAGGCTGGTGGAGTCTGGCTAGGAGACTAGGGTGGGGCAGAACTTCAGTTTGAGGATTCATCATTATTAGCAAGCCTGCTTGCTGCAGACCTGAGAATGTGGTGTATCATTTCTTTATTTCTCAATTGATTCTGCAGTTCACATAAAAAAAAATAAAAGAGCTGCGATTGATTGAGTCACTCTCCCTGTGTTTTTTGTGCCTTCTGCCTATTACTTAGCTCCCTTCCCAATGCCATGGAGTCTGTGTACAAAGTAGCTTCACCCACATGGAGGTAGAATGGGGGCAGTGAGTGCTCTATGCTCTCGGCAGAGGCATCCTCTTATTGTTACCAAGGCAGTGGGGAGAGTCCCTGAGGCCAGCAGAGAAGAAAACGGGAAAACAGTTGGGTCAAGACAAGCATCAGACTCTCTCTCATACTCTTTTTCAAACCCGAGGAAGAATTCTGAGCAGTCTTGCAGTTTTGTGCTTTTAATAAGTACCCGTTAACCTTAATGAAATGATGGGATCCTTGCTAGCCTGAAAATAAAAATCTGAGGAGTAGAAAGTGGCCTGTAGGCAAAGAGGGGCCTGTTGTTAACCAGAAAGGACGTCCTCGCTGTTTTTACATATGAGAAAGGAAAGACTATTATTTCTTCCCAAGTTTCCCTTGGGGAAAAAAAATGGCTCTGTATTACCCTGTCACAGATGTATGATATCTAGTGTTTTAGGACACGTGGTCTCAAACAGGAAAAGAGTGAAGTGAGCAATGAAGACATTTGTCATTTGCATACACAAAATTAAAAAAAAATACAGGAAAAAATAAATTCCTCCTCTCCACCTCATTCCACGTGCTGCCTTGGTGCATCCTCCTGGCTGTCTGGGGGTGGGAGGTGGGGATGGGGGGATCTGCCCATAGGAATACCTCAAGAGCAGGGAATCTCTGTGGAAGAATCCTCAAAAGCCATCATTTCATAAGCCTTTATTATGTGTTCCTGATATTTCATAGTCTGTAGTGATGCGGGATGTGTGGGCAGGAAAATGATGGGAGAGGAAGAGATGGGAAGTGAGCTGGCTGTATATGAAATAAAGTAACACCTGGCAGAGCGAGTCTGCTGTCCTGTAATCTTCAGTCTAGTGAAGCAGACAGAGAAGAGTCTTCTTTGAAGGAGAGGGGCATGTGGAAGCTCAGAGGAGACACCCCCTGTTAGGACTGGTTCAGCCACTTCCTTTTAATGATGAGGCACAGAAGCCCAGGAAGCTTAAAGGACTCCTGTTGGGTCACACAGATCCTTGAAGCAATCTTTGACTAAAGTTCAGCTGGTGGGTTGCAGATGGCCAGAAAGGAAAGAGAAATACATAAAGGGAGCAAGAAGAGACATATACGTATAATGTTTTTTTTTTTCTTTCTCTAGGTTTAGAGAGTTGAACTCGTGTGGAATCAGAACAGAGAATCCTGATTTGCTAAACTACCTAAACTGGGACAGAAAACGAATACAACCTAATCTTACATTCGAAATGACATACTTTCAGTTGATCTGAATTTGCACTGTTGTATCTATGCTACTAGTATCCAAGTGAATTATGTAAAACTAAACAGCTGCCACACAACAAATACATGTCTATGCCACAGAAGTAAAACCTCAAACATTATTGCAAAATGCAAAATATTCAGTGTCAACTGCATGTGAGCTAAGGCAATTGTTTATAGACCCAGCTGAATTTTTAGGATGTATTTTAAAATTCTTAGGGCAGATGCATCATATTCAGCATCCGTTTAATGAAACGGTAGTGTTAATAAAATCAGTTCCTACATGTGAAAGTTACTTAAAATGTGGCCATTAATTACAGGTATTGAGCTGTTTCGCTGGATATATTCAGACCCTAGTGTATTAAACTATAGTCATTTTTAGAAGAATTTCAAAAAAGAAAGAAAGGTAAAAAAGTGAGACAGACTGCAAAGTTAGGTCTGCATTTAACTTCCCTAAGCAACTAGAGAAGCAGAATGGGAAGAAAAATAATCATTGATTAGATAACAACAACAACAAAAGGCTAATTCTGTCTCCAAAGATAAATAGTTGCTTTTTGCCTTCCGTAGCTTGAGGGAAGCCTAAAGCCAAGAGTAATTTATAATCTTACTTGAAATTACTTTTTTTCCCACCATTTTATGAGCATTACATCTGTGCTTTTAATCAGACGTGTTCACGCAATAGCAAATTTGTCTTCAGCGTAGAGAATTATTAATTAAGGACCGAGATATGTTTTTTACAAAGCAAGGGAAGCTAAAATCAATGGCTGTCTAACCTGGGGGTTAGACGCAGGCAGTGTTAGAATGAGAGGAATCTATTCCCAGGCAGTACTAGTGAGACCTTAAGTGATTGTTGGAAAATAGTGCTGTGGCAGGATTACATGAAATAGACTTTTCTATATACTTTCTTCTCCATTTTTTTCTAATGCTGGGAAACATAACAATTTAATTCCTTTTGATGGTTCCCACTGGTACCACTAGGCTTTTCTGGGAGTTGTGAAAAATGAAAAGTCACGTTCGAACTCTATATGCCTGAGGAGGAAAATGGAGCATTTCCTAGAAATTAGGTAAGAAAGAATAGTGTCCCTAACTTCCTTATGCTCACTATTGGGGCCGGTCCACTTCCAAGGTATTTACATGAGCTGTGTATCTGAGTTTAAGTTATCCTGACTAGCCGTGTTGTGCATGCCAGTGGTGGCACACAGATAGTGTTCCTTTAATTAATCTGACCCCTTGAAGGCCAGTATGAACTAAATTAATTGAGAGGAGGGGAAAGGAAGCTAATATTTGTTGGGAAGTAAATAAATGGTGGACATCAAGCTAGATACTTTGTACATGCAGCCCAATCGGCTCCTTAGAACAGTATATACGATTAGAAGCAGTGTAGCCTCATTTGTACAGAGGAAACTCCATCCTTAGAAGTTAAGTGCCTTTACCAAGTTTTCACTGCTAATACGCGGAGAGGTGTGATATGACGCCAGGGGTTGCTGTCCCTGGTTAGTATGCGTGGACTCAAGATTTAAAATAAACAGCCCAAGTGATTAGAAACCTGTGAATATTTTTCCTAGACCAGGTTTGTCTCTTTCAGAAGGAAATTCTTGGTTTATAAGCCTTAGAAATCATACCGAAACATCATAACTTCAGAGAGGCTGTTGAACCTCTGGAAGACTTAATTTCCACGTCAGTAAAACTACAGAGTTGCCAAAGATGTCGCCAAGGGTGACTCTGAACCCTGAACGGTTTTCTTTTCCTGCTATATTGGCAAGTTTTTCCTTCCCTTTCAAATCATTTATTTCCTCTCCCAAGCTGATCTTAACAAAGTTAGATAAAATGAACATTTTCCTAAAGGACATTTCAGTTTACCAGGAAATAAAGCTGATGGGAAAGCCTGAAAATGGGGCAGTGCTTTTTTTCCACTTGGAAATCTTTCTTAATATTTATAACTCTAACGCATTTTTTTTTGTCTTTTTGCCTTTTCTAGGGCCGCATTTGCGACATATGGAGGTTCCCAGGTTAGGGGTCCAATTGGAACTGTAGCCACTGGCCTATGCCACGGCCACAGCAATGTGGGATCCGAGGCACATCTGCAACGTACACCACAGCTCACGGCAGTGCCAGATCCTTAACCCACTGAGCAAGGCCAGGGATCGAACCCACAACCTCAAGGTTCCTAGTCGGATCCATTAACCACTGAGCCACGACTGGAACACCTCTGACGCATTTTTGAAGGTGACTATATTTAAGTGGTTTTTTATAGAAGATATCCAAATACCATGCCATTTTATTTTCCTACTGAAAAACAAATATCTCTATGGAGACAGACTGTGATGATACAAGGAAAAGAACACAGACATCCATATACTGCCTTTTTTTAACTTCATGAGGTTTAAATAATCTCTTTGATGCAAACTTGCCAAAAGTAATCAAAATATAAAAATAGTGAAGAAAAACATTAAAATATCTATAAAAAGAGTTTTTAATATGGTATCTAGAAAGACTCCTCTTGCTTCATGATTTGGTTAAAATTAAACTTCTGGAATTGAAGATGTTACACACAAATTAGTGACTCCACTTTGAATTAGGATAAAAATCTAGCTATACAGACCATATCTAAAATAAAATTCCATATAACACAAGTATTCCGGAAGTTAAGATAGAGAGACATATTTTGCATAAAAGGAGGATAACTCAAGAAGAATATAAATAAGCTAGGACCCATTCTATATTTAACAACAGGGCAAAGAGAGTTAGAAAAATAAAACTCATATTAAGATTCAGAATTTGACAGGTCAGGTAGATTTTAAGACCATAAGGATATACAAGATTACATTACAAAATTCCCAACCATAACTTAAATCCAGTTCATGGGATTTTATACCCTATAAAATGCATACTTTTTCTCTTGTGACCAAGAATCAATAGGTAAACAAATAAATACATAGCCTGAAACTATCTATAAAATAAATCTAAATAAATTTTCAAACATGGAAAATTTAGAGGCCACATTTTTTGGCAAAATGTCAAAAAGCCTAGAATCTTATTTTAAGAAATAATAAAATACATTTTAAATTGTCTATAATAAAATTTAACTTAACTGAGTAAAATATATGTTTAATAAAACTACGATTCCAAATCATTTACAGACTAACAAAAATTAGACTACTTCATATAAAAGCACTAGGAATTCATCTACAGTCATACATAGAAGAACAATTAAAGCTTTCAATTATTTCACTGCGAATAAAGACTACAAAGGAGTGTGTTAGTATTAAACTTAGGAAATTTTAAAAGTAAAAAATAAGAGAAATTAATAGAAAAATGAATATGAGAATTTTTATGAACAAAAGAATACCAAAAAGAAAAATAAAATAAAATTAAAAGTTGGTCAAATCAAGTAGATAATTATGATTTTGAAAAAAGATATACTTGCAACTATAAAAGTAACCAAAAAATATAACAAAAAAATCCAAAATAAATGTTATAGACAATTTTATGTAAGATTTCATGAAAGGATATATAAACAATTTAATGAAGAGAAAAATATTTTACAATACTGAGTTTCCAAAATAAATTCAGAGTTAGAAAGCAAGAAAAGATAAATTTTTAAAGAAAAATTATAGGGAGATTTAGGGTCTAACCCTAAAAAATCTATCTATTAAAGTGAATTAATAAGTAAATTTTAACAAATCTTTTGGAAAGAGAAACTATACATGCTAGAAAACTATTTCAGAACATAGACAATATGAATATCTTGCTAAGCTTGTAAAACCTCATGCTAAAATGTAATAAAAATGCTACTGAGAAATTAACAATGGAAAAGTAATACTTCAATATGAATAAAGAAAACTATGATATAAATAAGCAGATAGCTTTGAGTGAATTACTAATGCAATGTACCATGTGGGAGCAGAGTTTAAGAATGCAAGGTGGTAAACTTTAGGAAACTACCTAGTAAACTCTAGCGTAAGTTTAAGATTGTGTCAATAGATAAATAAGTTAATAACATTCTACATTTATTACTATTTTAAAAATATTAAATACAATACAATTAGAACTATACCGCCTTAAAAATTTGAGAAAGAATACATGTTTGTACAGCACCAATAGCTTCATAAGTATACTGAGACATTATAGCTTTGAGTTTGGCCATATGATCTCAAAAGTCAGAGACAGACTTTGATTCTGATTCTGGGACAGACATTACCTGGGAGAACTTGGGCAATTCCTTCATCTTTGTAAGTTTCAAATTTTCACCTGTGGAAAAGGGAGTCTATCTCTCATGCTCAGGAGTAATCTGAGGATTCAATCTAATAACTCTTGTACAGCAAAGAGCAAAACGCCCAGTACTATAGCACTTATTGATTAAATGGCTATTAACAATATTATTAGTAGTAGTATCTCTCACATAATTATTATTATTATCATATATTTTAACCCTAAATAATATATACTTTTTTTTCAGATACTTTTATATATAAAAGAATCACTTTGGTCCACATTGGAAACTAACACAACGTTGTAAATCAGCTATACTTCAATAAATTTTTTTAAAGAAGAGAGACGCCAAGACCATATTAAAAAATATGACTAATGAAGGTGCACTTGGTTAGAATTTATAATATACTATAGAGAAAATATAAAATGAGTGTACACAAGGATAGATAAATAAATCTAGGAACCAAATTCAATAATCCAGTAACTAGCAGTATATAATGGAAATTTTGTAACATCAATATGTTTCAAATGAATGAGAAAATAATAGAATATTTAGTAAATATTTTGGTACAAAATGCTGTTTACAGTGAAGAAAGTGTCAACTCTCTCCCACACAGAACATACAAAAAAAGATAAATAAATTCCAGATTTCAACCACAGCAATGCAGGGTCTGAGCCATGTCTGAGCCTACACCACAGCTCATGGCAAAGCTCACAGCAATGCTGGATCCTTAACCCACTGAGCGAGGCCAGGGATCAAACGCGCATCCTCATGGATACTAGTCAGGTTTGTTAACTGCTGAGACACAACAGGAACACCTATCTTAAAACTTTGTGTGAGAGATATGAGTAAATTTTAAAATTAATTGGAAGAAAGCAAGAAAGAAAAGTTACTTTACAGCTAACTTTTACCTTTGCACTCTGCTTTCATTTCACAAAGGTCCAAGTACTAACATCCCAGAGCTACTGAGTGTTCAGGCATTTCAACTCCAATCTCTATGAGATTTGGACCTCTACTTTAGAAGAAGAAGAAGAAAAAAAAAAGCTATGTTTCTACTCCTTAATCCTCCATGTATTTTAGTACAATCCGGTTCAGTTGATGTGGATGTATCATCCTTTAATAAAAAAAAAAAAACTTAGCTATAGGATTTATTGATATGAACCCATGTTCATTTTATGTTTGCAGAGAAAATCTCTTAAAATAATACAGTTTGGTTTCAAGCCTCTTTCCTTTCTTCGCCCCTATCTTTAAGCTTTTCCAGTTGGATATGGATGCTTATGTAAATATATGTTACACTACACCACTTATACCCATGCCTATGCCTTCACTTGTGTTTATTTCACATCGATATCTACTTTTGCATCATTAATGATTTGTTACTGCTGAGTTTCTTTTCTGCCTCGGCAAGGATTATGCACTCTGACAATTAGGAAACAAAACAATGATTTTTTAATGACAAACATTTTCCATGTTTTCCTCAAATGCCATAAAGATAAGTCACGTCACCTGAATATTTATTTTAAATGCTCACTTTCTCTTCCTACACACAGCTCAGCTTTTCCAGAATCTCCTTTCAGACATTTCCCCTACTCCAAGCCAAAATTCATTCTTGCAGCCCTCTCACTTGTCTTGATTTGGAACATCTGATGTCCAAAATGCTGGTCTAGAAAGAGGAGGACCCTCCCCAGATTATGGAACATAGCAGGTGGAAGGAGAAGTGGATGGGCCCAGAGAGGATTCCTTTTAACAGGCAGGGAAAATGCAAAAGGGAGAATTTCCTTTGTTACATACCTTATCAATTTACAGAAATCTCTGGGGATATTCACCACCATTCAGCTATAGCTATTTTTAAATGGGGAATTCCCTTTATCTTCAATATACATCTCTGTATGTTTTGCGATGAACGTGTAATTGCTTTTAAAATCAGATAATTATAAAATCACTGAAGAAATTAATATTTGAAAGGCACACATCTAAGCAAAATGATACTGAACTCCTAAACGTCCTTGGGAGACGTACTACGAGAAATGAAGCCATCTTCCCCTAGACTGGGTGCCTAGTGGGGACATAACACCCTCTGCTACATCTCTTAGAGCCCATCACACTCATCTAACTCGGATTTGCTGTTTTCAAAATGGCATTGCAGGACGCATAGCTTGTTTCCGGAAGATAAATCATTTTTTTTTTCCAGAAAGGATTAAAGTAGGATCTGCACACACTCTGTTTTGTTTTATTTTGTTTTCTCTGTGTTGGTGCTCATGCTTTGATGGGATTCAGTGAGCAGCACTGTGGAGCATCTAACCAGGTTGTGCCTTGTACTCAAGAGCTATGTGGAGGCTTTACTTTTCCTGTGCCTTCGTAAATTGGATGAAGTACTCTTTTGTGCCTTCTTCTTGGCAGAGAGTCTAACAAGGGAAGGTTAAGCTCGACTGCTTCAGTAGAAAAGAAGAAAAATATTTCCTCGACCCTTGTGAAGGTCAGCACGATGAAGTCCCCATTAGTCACTCTCAAGTAACTAGAACAGGTGATTCGGTGGTGTGGTTCTGACTCACCCACTCACCAATTGATCATTATACACTTAGGAAGCACTTCTTCTGGGCAGACGCTGAAGACAAGATAAGTAAGACACACTCACTACCCAAGAAGAATTCCTAGGGTATGGGAAAGAGTGACGATGAAAAGGTGAACTCCAAAATATTAAAGCTGGTAATGACAGTGCAAAAAAGAAACATTTGCTGAATCCTATGTACCAAGGATCTATTCCAAGTGCTTGGCATATCTTATATCATCTCTTAACAACCTTCGATAAATGTGTTATTATTATATTATTATCATTATTTTCTTCATTTTATAGATAAAGGAATCGAAGTCCAAAGGGAACTTCAAGGTCACGCGGTAACATGCAGCAGAGACAAAAGTCAGATGCAAGAAGTCTGATTCCAACAAATATAAGAGTGATCATAAAACAATGAATCCAGTGCTGTAGGATCCTGGAAGGGGATGGTTATCAATCCCCAACTAAAGGTCTCAGTTTTATCTTTGCTGGATTTAAAGTTGCATGAGCTACACAGTAAACCCATATCTGTTCACAAGACTGGGCTGATGTGCCTGCGGTGAATTTGTCACTGCTCAGTATACTTCTGAAAATTAATCTCAATTAAATAAACTAACATGCTTAAATGTTTTTTAATCTCTAAAAATGTTCAGGTTTATTTCAATGACGTATCAGTAAAATGTAGAATCAGGCAAAATTAATTGAATTTCTTTTTAATACATCTCTACTTCATAGAAGAACTCACAAACATTAAAAAGGAAACTTCAAAAGACTTTTTTCCTGTTTCTGGAAAGTTTTAGGTAAAAAATAGGGCACAAAATTTGTCTATTTGATTTGACCTGAGCTATCTTATGTCATATTTAGTAGGGTAAAAGAAAAAAAAACTGTAATGATAAGCGTTATTGGTATTTCTCCTTTTCTTTTATCTATGTTTTATCTATTTTCTGAAATAAAGATATATTTATTACATTCTCAGTGGAAATTTTTTACAGTAAACTTTTTGAGTGATCACAAGAAAACTGTCTATAAATAAAGCTTGCTTTATCACCAGAAGTATCTTGAAATTCTCAAAAGAAAAAATAATTTTAGCTTATTTTAACACACAAATAAATTTGCACTCTTCAGAATACTTTTTTCCTCGACTGAGATGTCATCTGACTTTGGAGCAAAATAAACTATGATGAAGTGTCATAGTTTCTAGAAGCTCATGCAACAAATCAAAAATGAACCTCTTTAATTGCTGGATATTTTCCTTTGGCCTCATGTCAGTCTGCCCACCTCCACTTCTGAGCCTCTGGAGAGCTCTTCTAACCGTATTGCTTTTCCCTTTATCAGATCTTGTCATTAAAATATTACTTAGTTGTTACTTGGAAATATAAGAATGGACGACTGGAATGACCGCCAACAATTTCACTCATAGCCAATAATTTCTTCAGCACACAGCTTCAGCCTTTTGTTTTGTTTTAAATTATTTCACATTCTCCCATGTGAAATCTTAGTTAATTCCAACCAAGGTGCCCTGTTTTCAGATACATACTGCCCGAGTTGTTTACTGACTCTGTGACCTAAGATAGTTCATTCAACTTCTTTTAAATTAAACTTTCTCAGCTCCAAAATAAGCTAGAAAGATGTTTCACGAAGGCTCCTGATGCAATCTAAATGAGATGTAATAAGTGGATGATAAATTATATGTATATTTTTTACTGGTTTGTACAAGATAATCAAGAGATAACCATGACATCTTTTGCTGTGTATTGTATTCTTTAATTTCCACAATAGGAACTGCTTAGGATTATGGAGCTGCTCTTTTGGAACTTCTTTCCTTCCTATCCTTTTATATGCCTGTCTTTTTCTTTTTCTTTGTTTATCTATGTCTTTCCCCATCCTCTACTTTCTTCTCTTTATACAGAAACACACAAACACTCAATTTTAGCCTTGCCTACTCTCTTTAACTCAAACATATTTTACCTCACCGTATTATATGCTTTCTTCTCTCTTCACACACACACCTACTCACACAGTCAGACTCACATTTGGTGAACAGAGAGACAAGGACAGAAATGAGAGTTTCATTTTAGTCTTCTCAGTCTTAATCGGTTCCTTGGCTAACAGAAAGAATGTTTGGGTCTCAAGCCCATGACATTATATATTAAGAAGCCTGCATGAATTCCAAGGGATAAAGGAAATTGAGACCCTTTGTCTTCTAATTTCTTTCAGTTAGTATGGTCTAGTTATTAGGACCAAGAGTAGAAGCATCACCTGAAAACTTAGAAATGTATAAGTGCAAGTACCATCTCTTCTACTGAATCAAAAACAGCAGGGGGTACAACAATCTGAGTTTTAATCAGTTTTTCAGGTGATCATGAGCATGATGTTTGATAATTTCTGGGCCAGAAGATGTGCCATTTTTCTGATGCCCTCTTTTAGGATGACTAAGACAGAGTATTGTTAAGTGGCTCATCTTGCTGAAAAATGGATTTGCTAAAACAGTGACCATAATTCATGATTTATTAATTATATAATAGATCCCTTCTCAGTTGCTCATTTTTATAAGAAACTAATGAAGAGTTGCAGTACTTTTTTTTTCTTAACCAAAACATTCGGAAAATTTAAGACAAATTTAAGGCATTTGTTTACATATATTACCAAAAAAGAACCAAAGATAAAGGAAAGGAGTGGATAAAAGTCATTTAACCATTTTGGCTTTCAAACCAGGAAGAAAAAAAAGTCTTTATCTTTAAATTACACTGTGGACCCCAACATGCACAATCAGCTTTGTAAAATCCAGTTGTATAATGCGATTATTTTTTAAAAGCCTGACTGTTTTTATTTGAATTCTAGTCATTAATGTTCCTCAAGTAAGAACAGATGGTTCAAATTTTACATATCTACTCAACTTCTCAAAGAAAAGAAGAATGTAAGGTCCATTAAGGCAGATACTTGTTTTCTTGTCCACTGATGCATCCCAAGCACCTGAAACAATGCTTAACACATTGTAGGTGTTTAGTAACTATTCATTGGATGAGAGTTTGAATAAAGACCATACGTGTATGATTTGTTCCTATCTCTCATTTCTCCACTATCCAAAAAGCTGGATTCATGCCCATTCCACCAACGTAGTCACTCAAGGCTCAGAATTCAGAAGGGCTCCATCCTTGGTTTAGTGACTGCTTGGCTGTTACCGCTTGAATTTCTCAGTAGTGTTATCACTGAAAGTGTGATTTGTAAGTGAAGTCAACACAGACGCTAATGTTGTACATGCATGAGCAGAAGATACACGTGAATATAGATGTCTACCATTACTTGCCACTCCATTTGAATACAGTGTTCACTGTGCCCCATAGAAGAAGGTATATTAGTTTCCCAGGGCTAGGATAACAAATGAACACAAGCTTGGTGGCTTAAAAACACAGACGTTTATCTTTTTCACAGATCTTAAGGCCAGAAGTACACACTTGAAGTGTTGAAGTGTTGGCAGGGCTGTGCTCTGTCTGAAGCTCTGGGGGAGAATCCTCCCTTATTTCCAGCTTCTGGTGGGTCCAAATTTTCCTTGGCTTATGGCTGTACAACTTCAACCACTGCCTCTTCCTTCACATAGTCTTATCCTCGTTAACTGTGTCTCTCTTTTGTGTGTCCCTTATAAAGACACATATCTTTGGATTAGAGGCTCTCCCCAATAATCTAGGATCATCTCATTTCAAGATCTTCCATTATATCCACAAAGACCCGCATTCCAAATAAGGTCACATGCTTACGGTCCAAGGATTAAGACCTGGACATATTGTAGTGGGACTGGGGGTGGGGTGGACACCACTCAACTCACTAGAGGGGATCCATGCAAGAGGGGCCTCGAGGCATAAGCTTTCTGAGGATCCTATTAAATCTGCTCTATTTTAGTAAGAAAATAGGTGAGGAGAAATCAGTAAATAACTCAAGCCAAGCTTCTAGAGGGAAATGAGCAGATATTTAAATTGGTGCCATTTATGCACTTTCCCCTGTGCCAATATGCCTTTGAATTTTATTTTCAAGTTACCTAGGCAGAAATACAATTTTCTATAAAATTCATGTGATTTCTCAAAACTTTTCACTAAGAAAGTCAGAAATCGAATGAAAAATTGTTACTCAGCCACAGCTAATTCATTTAAGATATACCAATGTCATTACCATGTGTGTGCAAATTTATATATGTTAATAAATATGTAAATGATTTACAAATGTATGTAAATAAAATATATTTACAAACATAGAAACATATTTATATATGCATTTAAATACACATTAACATATATTTATAAATATACATGAATATATATACATACATACACAGACGTATGTGGAGGTGTTTTTTCTGAAAATTTATAAAGGGAAGAAACCTCCATGAGTTATCTATTATTATAAGTGGGATGATTGAGGCAAGAGTTATGAATTGTAATTTGAACAAACTCAGCTGGAGTACAGACAGAAGTGGTACCCAGGCCACTTGGCTTCTAGTCCTTATTTTCTGTATTTCAAGTGGCTTCAGCTCTCAGTATCTTCATTTTTTTCTCTCTTGAGCCTGTTTTATTTATATCAAAGTCATCTCAATGATTTTATTTTAATTATCCTGATGGATTTAAAGGATAAAATGTATTATGTGCATCTCCTTTCAGAAAATATTTGAAGATCTAAAATCCAACTCTTCAAGAATTTGCTATCAATAAGTCTTAGAATTTTATAGCTTCTGAATGTTAATTTTTTTTTAGATATGGATTACAAATGAGAAAGGGTATCAGGGTAACAAACTGACAAAAGCTCTTTTTGAGATGATCATGAATAATGGATATTGGATTCATTTTGCATATTTCGAGAAATTGTGCAAATCATATTAAGTGAATTGCTTATGAACTGAGGGTTTTTTAAAATAAAACCAGTGAATTTTCTTTTGCTGCAGCATATAAGTAGTGTTTAAGCTAACTGTATGCAAAACTTAGACTTCTTGGTATATTATAAAAAGCCTGAATTATCTGATAATAATATGTTCTCTCCTGATAATATCAAGGCTTCTGTGCCTTTAGCCTCAACTTTTTTCCCCATTTTTAATTCCATTAAACTTGTAATGTATCATTTCGTATAATTTCTGAAGTTATTACACTTTTCTTATTGGATTTGTGATTTGAGTAGATTTCAAGGAAGTGACCTTTATATTAACTATTCCATGGGCTAGAGTCAGTTCTTTATAATTAAATGGATAAAGGTCCACTTTTCATCAACCCACATGGGAAAAAAAGAGTTGAAGTGACTGGATTCTAAGTGACTGGATTTAATGTCTTTTGGGGAGAAAACCTACATATCTCAGTAAGCCGGGATATAGGCAGAGCATGTAGGAACATGGGAAGCAGAGGTTACTTTAGAATTTGGAGGGTGAGCAGATATTCAGCAAAGATATTACAGAGGCATTGACATTGAGCTAAAAATTAAATTAGGGAAAGGCTTTCTACACAAATATATGGGGAAAAGAGAGCATTTGATACAAACGAACAGGACAAGTGAAGGCTGGAGGTGAGAAAATCTAGTCTGTTTTGAGAAAGAAACAGTTGTTTTGGCTTAACAGAGGTAGATAAGTTACACGAGGAAATGCAGTGAAATCTAAGATTGTAATAACAATAAATAGTAGTGAATACAATGAAAATAATAACATTTACCACGTCTTGAATATTCACTACATTCAAGGCCTTTGTTTTTAGCGCTTTATATTTTGTTATTTGTCCTAGTCTGATTGGGTTCCTATGACATAATACTACAGACTGAGAAGTTATAAACAATGCATATTTATTTTTATATTTCTGGAGGATGGAAGTCCAAGGTAAGGCACCTGCAGATTTGGTGTCTGGTGAGGGGCTGCTTCCTGGTTCATAGACAGATACCTTCCTACTCTATTCTCACAAAGTAGAAAGGGGTGAGGGAGCTTTCTGGAGTCTATTTTATAGTGACACTAACCCTATTCATGACGGCTTCCCCCCTCAAGACCTAGGTACCTCCCAAAGGTAACTAGTTACCTCTTCATACCACCACATTTGGGGTGAGGGTTTAAAAATACACATTTTGGGGGAACACACACATTCTCTCCTTTGCTTTACCAAACACTTCCCACATTTTGGGGAGGCAGAGAGAAGCTACTTGTTCCAGTTTAGAAAACCAAGGTACAGAGAAGATACACAAATATCTTACCATTATGCCAAGTGGTGGAGTCTTCCACATCAGACTGAAGAATTGGCCTTGAAATCAGACCTTGCTTAAAGATTCTGATGCCAGGATGCAATGTGGCTTCTTCTTATATCAGAAAGTTCTATCAAAAGGTGGTCAACAAATATTTTTTTAACGTGTCCTATGAGCCAGGCATGTTCTTGGCAACTTGGAATATCTTAATAAACAAACAGAAAAAAGACCCTGATCTCATTGAGTTTATATTCCACTGGGAGAATACTGAAAAAAAAGGTCATCATAAAGAAGAAAAGTAAATCTTAGAAGGAAAAAGTGCTATATCAAAAAAAATGGAACAGACTGGGCAAGATAGAGAGAACAGGCAGGGCCTCAGTTACAAAGATTAATAGTGGCTAGCATGGGTCATTTTAAGAAGGTAAGATTTGAAAAAAAGACCTGATGAAGTTGAAAGTGTCAGCCCAGTAAATATCTGGAGAAGACTATTCTGGGTAATGGACAGAGTCGTACCTCTTCTATTGAGTTTTTGCTGAACATCCCTTTTGTAAATTACAAAATTATTACCTTATGGTATACAATAGTCAACTCAGTGGAAGCTCCCTAATTAATCTGTGAGTGCATACTATGTACCAGGGACTGTGTTGAGACCTAGAGTTTCAATGGAGAGTAAGGCAGAGATTTGATCTCAAGACTCTCAGGTTATTGCATTTTGGTTATCTGTGTTTCACTGGTCTGGATATTCCATGAGGGTAGAAGGGGCTTACTGAATTCATTTTTCAATTTTTAATGCTTTCTTTCCTTGGGCAAATTCTCAACAGATATTTGTAGAATGGCAAGTGAATGAATAATGCAAACAATTGGAGGTTAATATTTATCACTTAATCTATTACATAGCATTAAGCTCTTTAGAATCAACTAATTTTTGCAACCAATCTCTAATGCACACCATGAGAGAAAGAGCTTGAAACGGTCATTGAGCAAGACTTCACTCAATTACTTCAAGCAATTGTTCACTTGAATAGTCAGCCTAGATGAAAATATAGTTCATGGACTTTTTATAAGCTTCAAGTATCTTCCCTTTTTTGTTATTATAAGGCCATGATAAAAGAGCATTTAAATAAGGCCATGGTAAAGATTTAGTTACCATAATTAATAGCTTAACACAGATATATTATCTTTAGTTATAAGTCTGACAGGGTCCTCAGCACATTAAAATTAAGATATTAGTAATATCTTGATTTTAACGTGATATTAATCAAGATTGTGTTCCTTTTTCAGACTTCAGGAAGAATCTGTTTCCTTGCCTTTTCCAGCTTAAAGAAACTTTCCTGCATCTTCAAATGCAACAATGTGGTATTTCTCTGGCCATTCTCTTGTCACCATCTATTTCTCTGACTACATCTGGGAAGGTTTTTTTTTCCTTTTAAGAACTCCTATGACTAGGTTGGGCTCACACATAAAATCAGGAGGACCTTCACATCTCAAGTTTCCTGACCCTAATCTCATCTGCAAAAGTCCATTTGTGAAGGCTATATATTCACCAATGCTGGCGATTAGGCTGTGGCCATCTTTGTGGACCACTATCCTCAACTTCCACAACTAAGATATCAACTGTCATTAAAATTTACTGTTATATATAAGACACCCAAAGACCTTGCATGGCTGTCTTACATATAACCCTTATATAGATAAATAAACTGTATCTGACCATTTAAATTTGTCTAGGATCATGCTCTCAGTTTCTTATCTAGGATCTATGACTTCTTGGCCTTATTTATCAAAATCATCAACTTGCTCTACTAGAAAACAAAGGAAAAATGCTTTTATTTTTATTTCCATTACTTAATGAATTTTATCACAATTATAGGTGTACAAAAACCGTCACAACTCAGTTTGGTAGTATTTCCATCCCAAACCCTCAGTGCATTCCCCTACCCCCCCAGATGGTCTTATTTGGAAACCATAGGTTTTCCAAAATCTGTGTCATTATCTGTTCTGCAAAGAAATTCACTCTGTCCTTTTCTCAGTTTCCACATGTAAGCAGTAGAATAAAGGCTTTTAAACTTCATTCATGGGGCATCAGAAGAAAGCAGCAGCAAACATAGTATACTTAACACCATTTTTACTGGATAAACAAGTACATAATCTCACACAGTGAATTTTTAGTACCTGCAGAATACTGTGAACTAAATGTTTGTGTTATTCCGAAATTAATGTCAAAATCCTAACCCTTAATGTGATTAGGAGGTAGATTTTTGGGAAGGGATTAGGTCATGACAGTGGACACTTCCTGAATGAGAGAACTACTTACAAAAACATCCCCAGATTGCTTCCTCATTCCACCTGCCACGTGAGGACACAGCAATTGAATGGCTAACTATGAAGGAGGACGTGGGCTCTCACCAGACACTGAATCTGTTGGTGGTTTGACCTTGAGTTTCTCAGTCTCCAGAACAGGGGAAATGAACTTTCATTGCTTAAGCCACCCTGTCTATAATATTTTTGTAAGAACAGCTCGAACAGAACAAGACGGTGACATGTGCTAAATCCAAAAGTCAGATAATATAAGTGTAATTTCTTCCTTCAGCTGCTTTGAAATTCAGAGCACCACTTACCAGGTAATTCATCCAGATAAATACCTATTAGATATCACTCTGCCAGACAAAGGAGGTGCAACATGAGTAAGACAGGGCCCAGTGGGGAAGATGGCATAGAGACGAAGCACTGTCTAACGCTATGGTAGGACTGCTCTGCTGGAGTGATACACTGTTAGAGCAAAATATGCACAGTTCTTCTTGATGTGCAAGAAATAAAAGTAGATGAGAGCTTCAAAGGGAAGAAATGTTTGAACTGCTTTCAAGGATTTCACTATGAATGGGTTGAAGACCCAGAGGGAGTGAATGTACAATAAGCATTAAAATGATTGTAGTGGATATTTCTGAAAGGCTGGGTAAGGTGAGAGGCCACGTCTACAAAGCCCTAACTTTCCACGATAGTCAGGCAAGTCAAATTTATCTCATTGGATCTGATTCCTAGCATATGGATGTTTACATTGTTCATAATTTCCTGCCATATGATATGCACAATGTTGAGTTGAAGAATTAAAATATGAATAGCTCTTTTAAGGGTTAAGGAGAATTTACAGAAGATGGGGGAGTAGGAAAACCCTGAGCCCACGTACTTTCACGGGCACATCAAAATTATATTACAGAGAACCTAATGATGAGAAAAACCGAAACACCGGCAGAGAAGATCTACAACTGAAGATATAAAGAAAGAACCACAACAAGACAGGCGGGATGGAGATGTGGTATTGGCAAGACTCACACCCCCAGCTAAACAACCCACATATAGGAGGATAATTAAGATTTCAGGGGTTACCCCCAAGGCATAAGAGGTCCAAGGCCCATGGGGTTCCTGCAATGAGAAGGCAAGTCCGCAGTACATTTGGCTTTGGATGCCAATGGGACTTACTTTCAGGGGAGCCAGAGGGCTGTGAGAAATAGTGACTTCACTCCTAAAAGTGATACAAAAATCACAGTGTTCCAGGACCCACCTTGAATCCTTAATCCAGCCTCACAGGACCCAGCCTCACTCACCAGTGGGCCAATTCCAGTGGACACTCTGAACCCTCAGTCAAACGTGGCAGTAACTGTCCCCACCCACCAGCAGGCCAACACCGCAGCCTGCAGCCACCCACTCCTGAATCTGGCTCCACCCATCAATGAACCAGCACAGGTCCCTGGACACACCGGAGACCTATAGCCAGCAGCCTCCTGAACCAGCTCCACTGAACAGTGAGAGGTAGCTTCGGCCCAAGGCAGGCCCTGGCAACCAATGGGACTAGGAACCACCCGTGCCTACAGGATTGCCCCCAGTAGTCAGCCTGCCACAATAGGACTCAGGCAGTTCAGACAGAGGACCACTCTACAGCGTACATCTCTGGTGACCAGAGTGGAATGCGCTGTTGAGACTCATAGGAAGTCTCCTACAAAAGGCCAAATTGTCTAAGGTCGGGAAACATATCCAAATTATGAGAAATAGAGAAATAAAAATAGCAGGTTAAGCAGAATGAGGTGACAAAAATATACATTTCAAATGAATATATATGATAAAACCCCAGAAGAACTAAGTGAAGTGGCACTGGGCAACCTAACCGATAAAGAATTCAAGATATTGATTGTAAAGGTGCTCAAAGAGTTCAGCAGAGGTTTTGGTGGGTGGAAGGAAGGAAGCTGGGAAACATAGCTCTATTCTGGATTAAAAAGAGAAATAAGAGAGAAATAAAGAAAATAAAGCAAGGTTTTTCTATTCTTGACCAAAAGAAGGACTTTGAAGGAAAAAAATTCAAAGGGAGAGGTTATCAAACTAAGTGAGGTTAGACAGTGAAAGACAAATATCATATGATATCACCTAGATATGGAATATAAAAGTAGGATACAAAGGAACTTATTTTCAGAACAGAAACAGACTTACAGACTTTGAAAACAAACGTATGGTTACCAAAGAGGACAGGTAGAGGGGAGGGATGAGCTGGGGGTTTGGGACTGGCATATGCATCCTGAGCTATATGGAATGTCTGGCCAACAGGGACCTGCTGTACAGTACAGGAACGCTATCCAGTACCCTGTGATAAACTATATGGGAAAAGAATCTGAAAGAGAATGGATGTGTGTACACGTATAACTGAATCACTTTGTTGCATGGCAGAAATTATCAATTATAAATCAACCATACTTCAATAAAAATTTAAAAAATGAGAAAAAAGGGAAACCCTTCAGTGCAACCAAATTAAAAACAAAAACAAAACAGAGCTCAGACACCAACTAATTTCTCTACATTTGGCACCCTGTACACAATTTGCACCTGATGGTATTCTCACAGAATGGTAGATTCTCACTCTCAGGACAGTGGACCGCAGGTTATTGAGAATGGTGTCCGTACGTATGCAAAATTCTATAGAAAAAATGAAGGGCAGTGCCATGTTTCCCAATCTGTAACCTAAAAGTAATAACATTTTTAAAATTCCTCTCCAGCAGTTCAGGCTCCAAAAAGGGAAATTCGGTTGTATTTTCTTGGGTCTTTACTTCACTGAAAACAAGATTGATTGACAAGTGCAATGTCAAGCCCATGGAGAAGAATTAGTGTAGATTGATGGGCCACTGTGATAGCTGGATAGTCAGCTAATAAGAATATTAAATAGAGAGAAAGAAGGCATTAATTCTGTACACCTATAAAAATTACCTCTAGTAGACACATATATGGAGCTATGGATATTATAAACATGTTGGAGCTAAGAACAATTGTTTAAGACTCATAAAGCTGAGGGTTTAGACATTAGATTCCCCACTTACTGATCTGTTTACATCGTCAGTTTACTTAATGCTCTCAAATCCTCAAAATTCTTATCTGTGAAATGGAGATAGTATCCACTTCAGAACTGTTAAACATACAATAACAGTGCAATGATAGAAGTTCCTGTTGTGGCTCAGCAAGTTAAGAACTGACATAGTATCCACGAGGATGAGGGTTTGATCCCTGGCCTCACTCAGTGGGTTAAGGATCCAGCATTGCTGCAAGATGCTGTGTAGTTCGCAGATGCGTCATGGATCCATTTTTGCCATGGCTGTGGCATAGGCCTCAGTTGCAGCTCTGATTTGAGCTGTAGTCCAGGAGCATAAACTGCAGGTGCAGCCATAAAAAGGAAAAAAAAAAAGAAAAAGTAAAGATAGCACAATGCCTGGCATGATTTCACTAAATTTTCACTAAATGAGTATTGACTGGCATGTATAAAGCATGTTACAGTGGGTGTAAACTGGAAGCGCATTTTCCTTTTTGCCACAAACTGAGGGGAAGTGGGCATCACACAAATGGCTCTTTTCGGGACATTCTGCCCTTCCACATTCTACCTGAAAAGAGGGTCTTCTGTAACTCATAGCTTTTGAACCAGAGGAAAAATAAACATGAACAGGTCTTTTTCTACAACTGGGCCTTTGTGTATTCTCTGCCCCCCACCTATATTTGCACATGTAGAGATAACTTCACAGCTGAATGCCTAGTCTGCAGTTTATGTTAATAAATCGCTGTTCCATGACCCTTTTATACTATGGACTAGGGAGAGGCCATAGTTTATTATTTCTCTTTTATGGATTATATCACTGAAACCCTAAACCTTAAATGGCTTCATTTTGACCCCAACATTCTAGTTCATGGAATCTATCCCAAGTAAATAATCAGAGAAAGGGCTAAAGATTTATGTAGAGGAATGTTCATCATGGTGTTATTTATTACAGCAAAACATAGAGGAAAAATCCCAAACATCCAGCTTTGGGAGATTTATTAAATAAATTATGGTCTATTCATATGATGGAATTTGTTTAATAGAGAAATGACATTTTTAGAAGGGCATTTCATGATATAATGTTGAGTAAAGAAAGTATGATTTAAAACTGCTTTTGTAAGTATAATAAAAAATTTAAAAAATTTTGCCAATTACCAACTAAAGTAAATATAGTCAAATGCTTTCATTCCTTTTCAATGCTTGGGTTATAGAATTTTTTTATACAATGTTTCTTATTTGAGTAAAGGTAGCTGCAATAAGCCTAAGTTGTTGCATTATTAGGACAAGAAAAAAAACATATTTTTTTTGTCAAAATGGACAGTTTTGTCTGTTGATACTTGTGAAATGAATATAAGTGCTACCTCTATTTCATCATTAAAAAGATCTATGTATATTACATATGTATACATGTATGATTTGCCATTATGAATTATCTGAACTATCTGCATCCTTTTAAATTTACAAATTGTTTACATGAGTTTACTAAGCACTTTACTAATTGTTTAAATTTACTAATGTAATAACTAAAATTGGTTAATTTTTGCCAAGTTAGTGAGATTGAGTTCTGTACATTGAGAGGAAAGAAATAATGGGGTTTTCCATGTAGTGGTACGGCCATTTGTGACATGAAAACTCTTCCCAGGATTTATTCCTAGAATGATTCTATTAGTTCAATGTGTCCTTCAAGCAAATGCTCATTATCAAAATTTATTAAACAGGAGAAACATTTTCAACATATCTGTGGACTTTTCTGTTAACACTTTACTTATTATAAAGGAGTTGATTAAAGTATGTAGGTCATCATCTTTGCTTTATTTTGCATTTTAAACTAGGATTTTTCAGCGTTAACACTATTGACATTTTGGATTGGAAAATTCTTTATTGTGGAGATCCGTTCTGTGCACCGTGGGATATTTAAGAACATCTCTGATCTCTATCTCTCCCCCAGTTGTGAAAACCAAAAATGTCTCCAGACATTGCCAGTTGTCCCCTGGGGCAAAACTTCTCCCAGTTGAGAACTGTTGCCTTAAACAAGAGGGTGTGTGACTGAGACTTGTAAATATGTGAACTGGAAGATCTCAGTAGCCTCATTTTCTAAATTGTCTCATTTGGTTTTTGTGAAAATAATATTTATTTTCATTTTCTTTTGTTCTGGAGATG
The DNA here is from genome assembly GCA_004024745.2 of Catagonus wagneri. Taxonomy (NCBI): domain Eukaryota; kingdom Metazoa; phylum Chordata; class Mammalia; order Artiodactyla; family Tayassuidae; genus Catagonus; species Catagonus wagneri. The sequence continues at coordinate 7,164,548 of PVHT021183710.1, read as the reverse complement.
CTAGGTGTATCTAGACAGTCAACCTTGTATGAAGATGTCTAATTCAAACAAATAGCTCTTTCAAAATTTAATTGAGTAGAAAGGCTAATAATTAACTGTTTATCTGATTTTAATAATTTTGCTCCCCAGATCAGTTTGTATGTAGGAAGACACACAATCTAACACATCACAGAATATCCCAGTCCCTGATTTACTCAATTTTCATGGTTGAATAAGCATGGTTTAGTGATCAGAAAAACATCTGTGTATAGTCCGTCTGTGTAACTCCAAGAAGATCACTGAATTTCTCTTGTTTGTATTCTTTTCATGTATAAAAAAAATGGAATTAATATCAGCATCCTTCAAAGATTTTGAAAGTTAAATGGAAAAAAGCAAAACATTAGTACAATATAAAATCTCCTATTAAATCAGCTATTTTGCAGATACAGCACTAATTTTAAGGCTGCAAAGATGAATTATACTTTTTCATTGACTTCAAGCAGCTCACAATCTGATGGATAAGACACACAGACAGTGACCACTCACTGTGTCAGGATGAGCAAATATTCTAGTTTACTTAAAACTGAGCTATTTCTTGGGTGTGGGTCTTTCCCTGTTAAAAGAGATAAGGTCATGTGCTCCCGGGTCTGCTGATAATACAAATGATATGTGCTTCCACTAGATCCTGTGAGAATAGAGAAGAGGGACAAATTTGACTTTGTCAGTGGGGTTTTAAGGATTCAGAAAAGATGTCACATTTGAACTGAATTTTTGAAGATGAAATGAGAATTTGAAGGTAGGCTTCCTAGCAAAGGGGAAACAAATGTGTTGAATGGATTAGGGAGCATATCAATTATATGCAAATTATTCAACACTGGAACCCAGGGGGCTAATAAGAGAGTTGGCAGAAAGCAAGATTCAAGGTCGCCTAGGTCTGGAGTCCCTGTTGTGACTCAGTGGGTTGAGGACACGACCTTGTCTCTGTGAGAATGCTGGTTTCATCCTTGGCCACAATCAGTGGGTTAAGGATCTTGCATTGCCTCAAGCTGCCATGTAGGTCACAGATGAAGCCTTCATCCCATGTCGTCGCTGTGACATAGACCTCAGCTGAAGCTTGGATTCTAACCCTAGCTTGGGAACTTCCATTTGCCACAAGCACGGCTGTAAAAAGAAAAAAAAAAAAGGATATCCTAGTTCTGGTAAATGAAGTTCTTTGAATCATGCTCAGGAGTCTAGGCCTTTATCCTTTGGGCAGTACTAACCACTTTAACTTGAAAGTAACATCATCAAATGGGTTTAAGGAATATCATTTTGCCTTTAAAATGTAGAATGAGTTGGCACCAGGCAAGTTAGAAGTCCCAGGGTCCTATTAGAAATCTGTTTCCGGGGCATTGCAACCACGAAAGTAAGATGAATTTGGGAAGGGCATGGAGGTGGAATAAGTAGAGCTTAGGGACAGATTGGATGTAGGATACAGGGCACAGAAAGCAGTTGGAGATGACGTTTAAGTTCTTGGCAAAGTTAGAAAAGTAGAACAGTGGAGCTATCCATAATATTAAAGGTACAGAAAGAAATGGGATTGGAATAGGGGTGTGAAGGGGGGTAAACATGATCAACTTGTCTTTAGCTGCATTGAACTTGGGGTGCACGTATGATCTTTTGGTCAACAATATCTGATAGTGTAGGTTGAAAAGCTGAGCTTCAGCCTGGAAGTGAAATTTTAAATGTCGTCTGCAGGAAGGTCAGCATTGAATCCATGGGACTCTTGCGAGGTCACCCAAAGGGATCATATGGGTTAGAAGAGGAAAGGACTCTGAGCATTGGCCTGCAAGGGAAAGTTTCTTTCATTCGCTGTTGCTTTTCATTTACTTAGTGCCAGGAGAGACCATTTCTCACCTACAAACATTAAGAATTTTGACATATCTGGTTTTAAAGAACTTTTCTTTGATGCCACCTGTGCTCTGACCCCTCAACTTTGTTAAGGGACAACTTATACTCATATCCCCTGTATCCATAAAGAAGGAAGGAAAAAAAAAAGCTTTGATTAAAGTTAGTGCAGCTGGAGAAAAACAGTAAGCAACAAATTTTCTCACACTTACTTAGAAGATCCCTCAGTTCATTTCCTGTTATTTTGGGGAGGGGTGAAAAGAGACAGCACCTGAAATCACCTTTTATGTTGCTTGGCCAAAACTCAGCTTCCTAAGTGTAACCGAAATAAGCATAACCCTTTTTTAAGCCAAGATTTAAGACAATGAATTCAGCCATCAATTCCCATTGCACGTGATGTGTAATTTAACAAATTTTCAAACAAGCACTCTGGAAACAATTAAAAGTAAGCAAGCTGCCCTGATCAAAGGCTGCTGATGTTTGGAATTGCATTCTGGTCACCCACAACTAGTCTTCCAGAATGTGCCTTGCCCTGTAGAAGCCTGGAGCATAAAAAAAGAAAGTTTTTTTGCCCTCCTGCCCAGTGTGAGCTTGAGGCTGTGGGTCATTAGGAAGCAAACACATTAGGACTAAAAAAATAATTGTTTGGTTTATAGTCACTTGGGGCTTCAGCTTGAATCAGACCTCAACTGTGGTGTGGTAGAAATGCATGCAATAGTTTAGAAAAACAGTTTGAAGATATGTCACTGTCAGAAGCACATGTGTTGTTATTAACTTCCCAAACAAACATGCAATTTGTGCTAATTTCAAAGAGACAAATACCATCACATATGCAAAATGCATTTGGATTATCATGCAAACCTGGGAATTATAAATAAACATGTTTTGTGTATTCATTCCAGCTTTGCAAATCCTCTCTGTTCTGGATACAATTTGGGATCATGAGTAACCTTGAGCTCCTGGTTAGGGATTCTTCACATTGGACAGAGCATAGCCAAGAAATGGGGGGTGGGGGGGGCATTTTACTCTGAGTCCATCCGAGGAATGTTTGAATTCTGTTCATGACATTAGACAAGACACTGCTTTGGTTTACAAATGGATTTTTGGCGCAGGGAACTCTTCATGTGATGCAACAATAAAATAAAATTAAAAAATAAAGGTGACCCAAGATCTGTTGGCCCACATCCATGTCAGTAAACATACACTCATGCAATTGTAGTGATGGAATAAAATGTAACTATCCAGTCCAAACCCACATTATACAGAAGAGGAGAACATGGCCAAAGGAATTTGAGATAGTTTGCTGATGGTCTCATAGCTAATTAGTGGCAGATACAGGACTGGATCCTTCGTGTTTGAATTCCTACTAACATTCTTTCCATAGTATCACATTGCCTTCATAATAAAAAAAAAAGTTTAAAAATGAGAAGCTAAAAAGGAGAAGTCCAAGAAATATTAGCCATGCTAAAAAATAAACTAGACTTGAGTTATATATAAGCAAATGACATGCACATGGGATTACCAGAGTTCACTATGTTATTACTTAGTCTTCAAAAACTCTTAATCACCAGACTTGAACCCAAGCACTGGAAGTAATGAATGACACCTAGAGATGAAATGACTTATGTATAGGTTGAATAAGTGATCGCAATTTTTTATTTCTTCAGAGAATTATTACACATTCATACTTTTGCTGTGGACTTGCAGTAGGTAGAATATTCTTTCCTATGTCATGAATTTCAGCTTGATGTGTTGGGTTGTCCACAGGTTTATATGTTAGCAGATGTGATGAGAGAAGCTTGAAGTGTACTGGCACAAGTAGACTTGCCCTCATGTGTCCTTGCCTTTCGCTGTGAGAACATACACAGGGACCCGCTGGCTTAACCCACGGTCAAAGTCAAGTGCAGTCAAGACAAACCTAGATCAACTGAACCCCAGATGACCACAGATATGTGAGTGAGAAATCATTGTTTATTGTGAATGTCAGATTTTTTTAGTCATTAAATGAAGTCCTGAGTTCAAAGACCCAGAGTAGGTAGTGAATATTGTTCAACTGAGTGATACCAAGGGCTTCAGCTCTTCAATTTTTTCTCATTGCTTTTCATCTCTGAAAGATCGAGTGATACACTTTTTTAGTCTTTCTCATTTACAGTTCTCTTGGTGGTTTGCTAAGGACTGAATGTCTGTGCCCCACTCCCAACCCCCAGAATCATATGTTGAAGTCCTAATCTGCAACATAATGATATTTGGAACTGGGGACTTTGGGGAGGTGATTAGGTTTGGACGAAGTCATGAAGTTGGGCCCCCGAGTGGAATTAGTGTCTCTGTAAAAAGAAAAAAGAGAGATCAGAGGTCCGCCCTCTACCACATGAGAACAAATTAACTGTCTATGAGCTAGGAAAAAGCTCATCCCCAGGAACAGAATCTGCTGGCACCTTGATCTTGGACATCCCTCGGCTTCTTGAACTGTGAGAAATAAATGCCTGTTAAGTCTCCCAATCTAGGTATTTTGTTATAACAACCGAAGTTGACTAATATACAGTTCGATGAGGATCAAATGTTAACAATCATGATCATTGAGGATCTACTCCCCACTTCTTTACAGTTTAACCAAGTGATCTTTCCAGCCACAAAAAGATGTGTTGGTGATACATTTTCTTCAGTGAGTTAGCATTTCCAGTAATATTTCATACCCTGTTAGAGACTGGCAACCTAGCTTTTCAAACCCTTCCCTCTTCTGGATGGTAACCTCAACAAGGTGAGTGAAACCAGTGATGAAGGACCTAGACTCCTCATAGAAAAGACAAGAGAAGCTGGTGGTGGGCATACCTAGAAAGTACTTCAAGGTGAAATAGAACTTGGCTCTTGGAGGGTCACCTGACTAGGATCAAAAGAACAGCCACAAAGTCCACAAATATGTAGTAAATACACAGCATGTGCTCTTCCCTGGGCTAAGCTCTGGGGATATGAGTAGAATATAACCCCTCTCCTCAGGGAACTTAAACTGTGATGGCTATTGTGGTGGAAGGTATAGGAGTAGGTGATATCATTACAGTGCAGTTGGTGGTAAGATGGGGCTATGCAGGGATCACCTTTCACTTCCATGTGGTCATTACCAATATGCTCTTTTAATCAATGAAGATTTCCAAGATGCATTAGGTGAGATGAAATCTCCTCTGGGCATCTCCTGTTTCCCTACCTGCTTTACCTTTCTACTCAGAAACTATGTAATATTTTTGTTTGTTGTCCTTCTCCCCTGTCAAGATTTACGAGGATAGGATTCTTTAACTGTTTTGTTTTGTTTTTATTATTATTATTTTTCTATGCTGTATAACTAAGGTCTGAGAGTTCCCAGCCCATGTAGACTCTGAACACAAAGTGTCGAATGAACAAATTCATAAGTTCCAGGTGTGTCGAAGACGGTCATGCTTGTCTTATTTGAGACTTTGAAGCTTCCACAAAGGGAATGATGGCTTACCTGAAGCTTGAAGTGTATTTAAGGGTTAGCATTGTGTAGAAAGGCAAGGGTTGCTCTAAAACAATCAATGGGACCTGTGACGGGATGATGTGCACACAAAAGCAGCTTGGTACCCATGACTCGTGTTGATGTTGTGAAGGTGGAACTACTTTTCCCACAGGGTTTTAGCTCTGAGTGTTTGTTTCTCATCTGGATTTACTATGGGAGAAGGTAGATAAATAAATGACTTTTTTTTTTTCCAGCCTGATATTTGATCAAACTCACTCAGAGGTAGCATTGAGGAAGAAACCTTTCATGATAAAGATGCAAACTGAAGAATTCAAAGAGTACCTATTATCAGAAAGGTGGTCCTGCTGGGGAGCATGTATCTTGGGACTTGGGAAGCAAGTTGGGTCCGAGAGAGACATCCCCAGGTGCAAATCCATGTGGCAAGGCTGCTTTGAGTTCGAGCTGCAGGTTACAGTTGGCTTTGAAAGCAGAACCGTAAGTGAGAGGAGGTCTATGTATTTTCAGAGTTGGAGGAGGCATATGTTTCATGGTGGTGGCCTGGTTCCTCAGAAGAGAGAACGTACATCACACGAGCATGGAAATATCTAAACAGAATTACTGGACTAAAGCTAACCGTATTTTAACTATCAGTGGAATGTATCTTTAGTAATAACTCCACAGCCATTTATCAAATACTTACTCTCCCTGGGCTTGTTGTGGCTTCATTTGATCTGTGCAGTAACCTCATGTAGCAAATAGTTTTAAGTGTTTCTTATGAGGAAAATGAAATTAGAGCAGTTAAGTAACTTTATCCAACATTGCTCAACTAGAAGCCACAAGCCAAAAGCGTTTATTCACTCAATTTTTTTTCTCATTTGGTAACAAATAAGAAGCATCTACTAGTACTCTCCTAGTCCTAGAAATGTACTGTAAACAAAATTGACAAATACTTGCCCTCGTGGACCTAGAAACTAAGTGCGTTCTAAACTCAGATACAGGCTGTTGGGCTCAAGCCCATACTTCTGATGCTTAAACTGTGGATGAGAAGGAAAAGAAAGGGGTGAGTAGGATAGGATTAGAGAGGAGAAAAGAACCATTAGCAGGTGCTATTCTCCATACAGAGAGGCATGAGAAAGTAATTATTTGCTTTGTTTCAAGAGCTAGTGAGAATTCACTAATTTATCTCGCCCATTCATTCAACAAACATTTACCAAGTCCTTACTTGCTATGATTCTGGCCCTGATCTAGGTGTTGGGATACTGTAGTACACGAGACACTGAATAAGCCATTCAGTAATTTCAGAGAGTGATAGAGACTGCAATAAAGAGTGACAGGGTTTTTTGAGGGCAACATTAGAAAGGGGTCAATAGAAAGTACGTCGAAGCTGAAGCCTGAACACAAGTCATTCCTAGAAAAATTATTCCAGGCCAAGCGGAGAGTAAATAAAAGGCTCTAGGCAGAAAACATGAAGACATGTTTCAGTAACAGAAGTGTGGTCCAGAGTTAAGGGGGTGTTTAAGGTACAGGGAGGTGGCCTGGAATGACAGGTTGAGTAGCCTTATCACATTCTACCTTGATGGTCGCAGTGAGGAACCACTGGTGTAGGGGATAGATGGAATATTTTCCTCTTTAAATTATTGAGGTTTCTCTCTTGGAAAGCTCACACACCACAGGAAGTATAATAGCCTGCATCTGACCTTTTGTAGATTAATAGAAACACCCCCTATTAAGCCCAGGAGGAGAATGTCCTCAGAGGAATTATTCTTCTGCTATTGAAATACTCTGTATTTGGTCAATATTAAGGGCGTCTTAGAGTAGTTGCCGAGGCCAGTGTTCTTTTTTTGCGTGTCGTGCGTGACTTTGCAATCAGAGATTACATAGCATTTTTGGGGATAAGATCATTAATGGCTTTTCTAGTTGTTATTAATTGTTTTTCATCCACTTATAAATTGTGCCTCTGCAAACTGGCCCCAGGGTATAAGTACAAAAATTGAGCTTTGATTATTATAATAAGTAAAGTATTATTAACGAAAGCAATTACAGTTAATAGCTTCAACCAAGGAAAACAAAATGATAGCCTTTAGTGCTTTCCCACTGGGGAAACAGATTAAATCACTTGCAGAAAATAAAATCTTTAGTCTTGCTTCTACCAAACGTTATAACTAGACATTGCCTTTGGATATTTCTCTCTCGTTTTGTTTAGAAGCAGAAAACTAAGGCTTGGGCTACACAAAGTCATTGCTAATTAGTTGCTCAGATGAGGATAGATCAAGCATTCATGATTTTAATCTGGGTGTTATTTGTCCCATATTACAGATGAACTGAACTGAGTTTCAGAGAGTTTATCTAAGTTAAGCTCACTGTACAACTTAAAAGTGGTGCAGCAGAGAGTCAAAGACAAATCAGCTTCTATTCACTCAGGATTTTTCTGAGGTCTGTCATCCAGTAATGCTATGTGACATTAAAACATTTCTGATAGAACCAAAATGACAATTCCTGTATGTTAGATTTCTCATTTTTTAAAATTTCCTAACAGCATGCAGTGTCAAGACATGTAACTTTATTGTATTTACTGGTATGCTCAGAGAAGTCTGAGCATAATTAAAGAGCTCACATTTCCTTTAGGAAAGTGAGGCTCAGAGAAGTTTGGGGATTTGCATCTGATCACATAGCTATTAATGGTGGACTTGATGTTTGAACTCACATCTTTCTGCTGAGAGAACTCAAGGTGACTTTTTATATGAGGCTTCCCTTTTCACTTAACAATGTACTCATTTTGGAGGAAAAGACTGGCTCAGACTATCTGCCATGTTTTCCGCTCCCCACTCTCTTTTGATGTAATTTAGTCTGTCTTTCCCAAGGCCTGACCAGCCTTGGTTGTTTATGGGATCTTAATTGTTCTATAATAACCCATGTTTCATTGACTTTTGCCCCTGCTTGTTCATATAGGTCCCTCAAGGTCATCTTACTTGTGTTTGGAAGTCCAGTTTATGAGCTCATGGATGTGTTTGTCAGCTAGACTCTCGCCTCAGCCTTTGCTCACCTGCTCCCAGCCCACCTCGTGAGTGTCCTCTGCAGTCTGCAGGCCATTTCCCAGCATCAGCTTTATAGATCACCCCTTGTGCTTGATGCTCCCTGTAGGAAAGCTCCATGTGCCAGAGAACTACCCTCCCACCCTCCAAGTTCAAATCCATAGGGAGAACACAAGGGACCAGATAGGAAAGTAATACCTGTGATAAATGATAAATGTGTTAACGTTTTCATTGTAGCATCCAGTTTTTACCTATGACTCTAAGAAGTGACCTAAATTATCAGTCCTATATTGAAAGTACCAGGAGCCCAATGAAGGGCCATCTTTATTGCCCATCTACTCTTAGGTGGATACTTCTGAGCAGAGACTGGCAGCCAGCTATGCTCAGACTGGTTGTCCCCTGGAGAATGAGTTCAAGCTGACTTCACCCCTCCCTGAGCATAAGCAGAGTTCAAATCAAAACAAAAACAAAAAGGGATACAAGAGAAGCTCTGTCCAGCTGCCTATCAGTTGGAAGCTGCACGTAGCTGTAAACACAAACTAAGCGATGGCAGCCTCTCTCCATTACCACGCATTAGAAAACTCACTCCTAACAAGGAAACCAGTACAGGGGTGGTGAGGGAGACACACACACACACACACACACAGAGAGAGAGAGAGAGAGAGAGAGAGAGAGAGAGAGAGAGAGAGAAAGGGAGGGAGGGAGAGAGAAAGGGACACTTTTCAAATAGAGGGCACAGTTTCCTTCTTCAGGGGAAGGCTGAGCGCATTTCCAATGCCTCCCAGGCCCACATGGCACCATTTCCTGTAGCCTTAGTGAGCAACTGTCAAACCCTCATCTTCACCTGAGCGAGGAGGATACTGTTGCCACTTCACCTGTGTCCTAAAGCTGCACCTCCCTGCCTTGCACAGCACCATTCACGAATTCTCCATTCTTCCTTGGAGTTTGGAAGTAGCTCTGACAGCCAGGTAGAGGACTGACCTGGTCCTCAAGATTTCCTACTTCCCCCCAAGGTAAGAGCATCTTTACTCTGCTTCATTTCAAACCACATCCTGGGCCCCTGCCATGCCTTACCCAGGTCCCCACTGTGTGCTACCCCACAAATCAGCAATGAAGTCCTCCCAGAACTTCTTTCCTGAGACCTGTCCCTGCCACAAACCAGCACCTGGCTGGGATGACACAGCAGCCAGCTCTGGGATGTTGTCTGCTATCCACATCCTCGCCAGGTTCTCTGCCCTTCTCTCACTCCTTATAAAATCAGAATTTTTTAAATTTCTCTTCACTTGTTCCTTAATTCTCTGTCACATCATTCACCATGACCTCTGTTTCATTTGCAAAAATGCAAACACACCTACACAAACGCAAAACCAAAATGGTGCTCAAATCAGAATAAAATTGTTTTCCCAGGGTGACCTTTCATACTTCATTCTCTAGCTCAGAACCTATCTAAGAGTCCATCTCCCCCTATGCTCATGTTTTCTTTGCTTGCTTCCTGGCCAGTGATTACCAAAACACCTGCTATTTGTAGTTCCTGCAACAGGCATTCAAAATGCAAATAGATATAGTTCAGAACTTGCACTCAAGACAGACACCTAACTGCAGATGCAGCTTGGCCAACAAATATTTGAACTAAAGTGGGATTTGTGATACAATTGGGATATGAACCAAGAAGCAGCATAGCTGTTTGGGAGGGGCCTGCTTTCTGAGTTCAGTTTTCAGCTCTGTTGTGTACATATGTTATGATCTTAGGCAGATCTTTTATTTTCCCTGTGCCTTACCCATAAAAGGCAGTAGTATTAGCATCTACTCCATAGGGTTGTTGTAAGGATTAACCTGTCTTAGAATTGTGCCTGGTACAGAGCAAGAACAAAGAGGTTTTGCTTTTATTAAATGGTGACAAATGGTAGAGTCAGAAATACGATGGAGTGGACTGGGGGCTGTCTACGGATATCTTTCCATAAAAGAGACCAATATGAGCTGTATTTTGAAAGAAGAGTGGAACTTTGCCAAGCAGGTGAGGGTGGAAGAGATTCTAGTTAGAGAAAAACATGTGCCAAAGGCTGAAGTGTGACAAGTCTCCTTGGAGCTCTGTGGAGTGTGGAATGGGGCTGGAGTGTGGGGAAGTGGAAAGCAGTGATGGAAGGAAAGGAATATAGGAAGTGGGATGGAGCCAGACTTCAGAGTTTCACAGGTGTGGTGGAAAGATGTTTGCATCTCAGTGTACAGAATGTAGGGAGTATAGGAGAATGTTGAGCAGATTTGCTTTGGCAAACCATGACTATGGCAGCAGGCTATGGTTTTTTCCCTTTAAAAATCATGGAGTGGAGAGAAAGACACAGACTTTTCCTTCTGTGGATTCATTTCCCTTGAGGTGTGTCCATTTTCTTATTTGAAGATTGTCTCGTGAAAGCTAGCAAATTCCTGCCAATCACCATGGGTTACATAAATGAACTAATTTTCTGGATATACTCATGTTTCAGATTGTTTTTCCTTTCCTCCTTCCAAAAATTCTGAAAGTTTCTCATCCCACTCTGTGCCTTGGTCATGTTATTTCTTGAACTTCCTTTTTGGCAGGCATCCAAACCACATGGTAACCAAGAAGAGGCTACAATGTTTAGATGTTACCCCTTCTGCAAAGTGACTCACAGATGAAAAGTGCCCTTTCTGCAGTGGAAGTATTATTAGCCTAACATTTGATCCAGGACTTGAACTATTGAAGATTACTGGGGCTCTGTAGAAAACTGAGTGTGCTGCCTTCTTCATCTAACCCAAAGTAGAGGTGCCCTGTACCTGTGATGAGAACTTTCTTACTTCTCAGATCTGTGTTAATTCGATCTTGTTCTTTTTTGTCTTTACCATATACAGATTGACCACAAATTTGTTGAGCATGACTCATCATACACAATGCACCTCTCTGCTGTAATGCACCAGTGCTTCTAGAACAGCCATGTCTTAGCAATATCAAATGCCATTACACAGTCAATAAAAGGTCGGAAAACAGTGGGATGACCTCACTGTGTAGAGCAGATGGGCCCCCTGTTTTAGATCGTGGGCAAGTCCTACACATGGCCCAGGTTAGAGTGTTTTTGTGCCCTCCTGCATGTGCACACGTGTTTGGCAGCAGAAATGTGGATATGGATATCATATTCTTAATAAGGGTGCTTTCTTTTTTTCCTACATGTTGTAGAGTCCATTTCTTTAAGGATTTTTAGTTCTTTTTCTATTTTGAACTAAACACACTTACTTTCTGTGAAATCTATCCCTTCCTGCCCAACTCTGCTTAAAAAAGTAACAATATGCAGTGATTTTTTTTAGTAGGTGTTTAAGTGTGTGACTTTTAACAGTATGTACAAATCAGGGGGAAAAAAATCTTAGTGTCACCAGATACTATATTTATAGATGTGATAATGTGATTGCCCCAAAAATGGTCACATTTTATTTTCCAAGTACTTAACCCACAAATAAATATATAGATTCTCAAGAAAGATTTGATCAGTGAACAAATTAATGATTTCCCAAACTCCCTGGTTTAAAGGTGATTTACATATCAGATAGTTAAACAGCCTACCCAATTCTGGATCTGCAATATTCTTATCAAAGGGTCATCTAGTCTAGCTTGCATGCATTCAAGAGCTTTGGTTCATTAACTCCCCAGATACAACCAGGACTTGGATATGTCTGATCATTATGAAGTCCTTAAAAGTTCAAACCCCTGCTGTTTACAACTATTGATCTATACTTTATGCCTGCGCTTTTGATAAATGTTTAGCTTAACAATTCAAGTCAGTTATAAAAATCAGTTCCTTGTCAGTGAAACAACCGGAGTGATCCATGATGTATAAAGCCAGTGTTAGTACATAATTTGGAGTGCACTTTTTCTCATTTTTAAAAAATATTAGTGATTACTTCTTACATATAAAAAATTCAGAGTTCACTTATGTAGAGCATGAAATATCTTTTTCCTGCCTTCAAGTTCTTCTTCTGGATAATACATATAGAGTTCTCCCTTGGCATCTTCAGGTGATTGATTCCAGGACACCCTGCAGATGAGAAAATCCACAGATAAGTCCCTTATATAAAATGGCATAGTATTTGCATATAATCTGTGCATATCCTCCTGTATACTTTAGAATATCTCTAATTATAATACCCAGTACAATGTAAATACTATATAAATAGCTGCCAGCTTACCAAAAATTCAAATTTTGCTTTCTGGAACTTTCTGGAATTTTTTTGGTTGAGTCCATGTGTGTTTGAGCCCACTTATATAGATGGGATCGACTATACATTCTATAATGCTGTAGCTTCCTTTTGAGAATAACAATTTTATATATGCTACATGAAAAAAATGACATATATTGTGTGATCTAACATCCCCATTAAAGCATGATGATATGTTATTTTTTTCCGGGTATTTTCACTGATTTTAATTGTATCAGCAAGCTAGAAGGAGCAGCAGACTGTAGTAATTAAAAGCTCTGGTTCAGTCTGTCTTGATTAGAAATCTGACTCTGCCTCTATCTGTGTAAACCTAAGTAAGTCATTTTACTTCTCTATCCCCCCATTTTCTAATTCATAAAATGTTTAAAACCTACTCCCAGAACCATATTGTGAGCATTAAACAATTTAATTCCCATAAAGTGCTCTTAGGAGTAACTGCTCCAAACTAAGCAGTCTATAATTGCAAGCTGTTATTTATTGCCTTGGCTAAAATCCCTTTCTGTCATCTGTCATTTATAGTTCTTTCCATAATTCTGCAATGTCTAGACTACTATTACTATTGGGAACCACAAGGTAACAAAATCTTTATACAAAGTTTCTTTTTAATCCACACATCACACATCACCATTCCTTCTTGCCTCCAAAAACAAGATGCACCCTCTTATGAGGAAGTCAGGTTTCTAGGTGACTAGAAAAAGGTCCTCTTTGGTCCAAATTATTTCATCTTATGACTAAGCCAAGATGCAGGTATCCACTAAAGTGTTCCCTGGAATAAGTTGCAATACCACCATATGGGGAGCATTTACTATGTGCTCAGTAACAGGGTGCTACTGTAAGTACTTTATGTGGGCCAACTAACCTTTTTCATAACTAACTGTATTTTAAGACAGGCAAACGACTTAGCTGGTATCCTTATCCTCATTTCCCAGAAAAGACTCACAGAAGGCTAGGTAACTATCCTAGTTGTCTAAGGATAACTGCTGATAAGACATGGAGATTGGCTTTGGACTTGAGCTCTTAACTACTCCATTTTATGCCCTCTTCTCACTCCCAAAGAATTAGGTCACCAGCCCATGAGAAAAAGGTCATGTCTGCTTCACAGACTCATTCCCTGATGGTTTTCACAGTGCCTGGTACATTTCACAGTGCCTGGTACATTTCACAGTGCCTGGTACATTTATAGGTTCCCTATAAATGTAGCAAACCAAGCATCAATTACTTTATCCGATTAAGTGCTCCATAGGCAGACTTGAGGGGAATTGTTGGATAAGCTTTGAGATAGATACGGTGAAGCTTGGCGAGCAGAATAAAATCTTGAATTTATTGGAATTTTACTGTGCTGTTATCCTGGCACTTGACACTTTTATATTCATTAAAGTTTAATCCTGAGAAATTTGTGGAACAAAGAATAAAATCTCCCCTGTAAACCATCCTGGTCCATTATTGACCTTGACTTATTTATCTCCAAAATAGGAATATGAGCAGAACACACCTGTGTATTCTAATTTAAGCCTTAAAACCACAACATGACCGATTGTGTCATACTCTGAGATTGAATAACAAAAATAACAGAGACACTAAAAAGCTATGTAGCCATCAAGTTTCACAAGCCAACTTAGCAACTAGGGTGGTGGGAATATAGACTTGCTCAGGGCATTGTTATTTACATCAGGCAAAAAGGTAAAGTTAGGATTTAAAAGATTGTTCAGAGTTTTGAGCCCTTCCTATTTTATATGCCCCCCTCCACTTTTCCCACTGCTTCTGCAGCCCTGATGGGTGACTCACCCCTACCTGGATCAGAGCTTTGGGAAGTCTGTGAAGTAGATGAAATGAAATACCAAAGACAATGACAGGTTCTTTTTTTTCTCTCTTTTATTACTCTTTTGGTCCTTTTCTGCCATTTCCTGCAATAAGAAACTTGTATTTAGGAATTTTGGGCATATTTCATGTTATTCACACAGATCCAACAATGCTATTTCTATCTCTGATTAGAAAAAATATACTTTCAGTTGAGAGAGTTTAGCATAGTATAATGGTAAAGATAAAAGTCCTGGATTCTGAAGTCAAACTGCCTAGATCTCAGTTTAGTTCCTTGCTAGCTGAGTGTGTGATCACGGATGCTGCACACACACATACACACACATACATGCATGGACACACACACCTGTTCATCTGCCTGTCTGTCTGTCTATCTATCTATCTATCAATCAATCATCTATCTATCATCTATCTAATCTAATTTATCTATCTATCATCACTATATGTTTTAAACTCTGTATCAGTTTCATCTTCTATGCAACCATATGGTTGCTTTAAGGCTTCAATAAATTAATTCATGCAAAGTACTCACACCATTACCTGTTTACACTGAATAAAGCCTAGCTATTATTATTTGGTCACGGTTATTGTTATTTTATTACCATTTACAAAAAAAATAATGAATTATGGTCCCTAATTAATACAAACCTTAGAGTTCTCTGTTTAATAAATCCTTCCTTATTCAAATATCCTAGCTAAATAATGTGACTATCTGTCTAGCTGGAATTCCTTACAAATACCCAACTCTTTTCCTCCATAGGTCTTTGCAAATTTTACTTTGCATATGCTCATCTGTCTATTTATTCCTAAGTTCTAGCCCCCTGAAACATGTATTTTTCCTTCATCTATACATGAAGGTTTCATTTCTCTGCCATATGTCTCCCCAAATAACAAAACATACACTAGTCCATATTAAAGACAGCCTTTAAAGGTGACGGTGTGGCAGGAACTGTCATTGCTTTTGTCACCTCTCCATATCTATCTACTGCCTGTCTGTCTGTCTGTCTATCTATCTACCTATCTATCTATACACAAAATATTGGAATCATGACATACATATTTTCCTCTGAAGGAAAAATATTGTTGACACTATATAACAAATATCATCACTTAATTATGATTCTTTTTTTAGTCATGCTCATGGCATGTGGAAGTTCCTGGGCCAGGGATCAAACCTGCCCCACACCAGGGACCTGAGCCACAGCAGTGACAATGGTAGATCCTCAACCCACTGAGCCACCAGAGAATTCCATTCTTACTTTATTTTATTTGTATATATCTCACTTTACTTGGGAGGTTAAAATTTTTATTAGTTAATGTCCCACCACATGAATTTCAGAATCATTTGACAGATTTCTATTTGGATAATTAGTCTGACCCCGATTTTCTGTTATTAAGTGATAATAAGGATCACTTATATACGATCCTTCTTTGCTCAACTTGTCAAAGCCTATGTAACATTTTAAGGCTCTTAATAGCATATAACTATACAAATGTGTACTTAATAAATATTTGTTCTTTTTTATTTTTTTGCCCTGTTTGTTCTTTGCGTACGTATTCTCGTTTACTTGGAATGAAAATTCAGGAACTTAGTTGCAAATCAGAAAATTATCCTTACACAGGGCTAAAAAGAGAGACCTTCAAAAGGCCTTCTTCAGGGTTAATTTTCAAATTATCTTGATTTCTCACTTCATTTGCTGTAAATTATCTGAAACTAGGGAATAAAGAAATAGACTAAGTTTAGTTAACAGAAGTATTTCTCATAATATTACAACATATGTTGAAATAAATGACTTCTCTCCAATAACTCTAATATGTTAAAGATGCTCTTTAACTTTAAATAGATTAGACTTTGACTGGAGGTATTCAGTTTAGGATGCTGTTCCTTGTCTAACATCTGTTTTGAGACATCTTCTGTCTTGTTTTAGGCTCAATTCTGAGAAGAACTGGCATAGTCACATACATTTAGGGGAAGCCTCAAATGAATTTTAACTACCCATGTTATGTCCATAACAAGACAGTACAACCCACCAGTTGTCTGGGAGGCCATTAAACCCATTTATCTTACTCCAGATGTTTCCTGTATCCCATGAGACAAACTCTTGCAGAAGAGTGTATTTCCAAAAATCTTCCTGTGCTTGAAATGTAGGTGCTAAACATATACCGTCAGTGAAAATGTAGAAGTCCAAGTTTGATTATTCATCCCTGTTGCCCCTGAAGATGTATCTCCTTGCTCGATGTCAAATGCATTACTGATGCTTATGGTGGATTTTCAAAGACCCCCTTCCATTTCTATTTTTCTCAAACGCTGATAGACTTCCCTTTCTCTCCATTTCTGTAAGCTGCTATTATAACATTTTGGATTAAGCTCTGAGAGGTTAAAAGAGGAATCACCTTTATTTTTCCTTTTGCCTGTTTCCATATCAGATTGTTTGTTACTGACCTAAAGAGGGAGAAATAAAAGTGCTGATAATCAGGTTGTCTTCTGGCCTTTTCCTAAGTACCATAAACATCCCCAAGCCTGAGAAAACATTGTCCTGGCCTGAAACACAATGATTTTCTCTTCAACTGTCTGGAAGCCACAGAACCCACACCCATTTCCTCTCCAGGCATGATCATCTCATTTTCAAACCTCATATTGCTTTGGGAAATGGCAAATCTGATTTTTGGAAATGCCAGACTTTCAGGGTTAAAGTTCATAGATGGCCAATGACATCTCCCTCTTTTCTTTTTTTCTTTGGCTCTTCTTTCACCTGCAATAGGAGAACATTTTAGACCTCTTAACCCTATTGGCTACATCTACATATCATCTCTTTCATCCCAGGAGCTGCTTTATATATTATTTAGAGTTTTTTAAATTGTTATACTTGAAATCAAAATTTTATCAGTATAATATTTCTCAGAGCAATATTTTGCATGGTGTTACAGAATGAATATCCATTGTGTCTCCCAAATTTTTATGTTGGAATCCTAACACCAAATGTTAGGAGGTGGGGCTTTGAGAGTTGATTAAGTCATGACATTAGACCCTTCATGAACGGGATTAGTGCCCTTATATAAGAGGCCCCAGGGAGACCCCATATGCCTCTGTGCCTTCTGCCATATGAGGACACAGTGAGAATGTGGCTGCCCACGAATCAGGAAGCAGGTGCTCAACAGACAAATTTGTCAGCACTTTGGTCTTGGACTTGCAAGCCTCCAGGACCATAAGAAATAAATGTTAAAGCCAGCCAGTCTTTTGTATTTTTGTTACAGCCTCCCAGATAGACCAAGACACAATGTATAATAGGCTTCAAGATGTGGAAAACAACCTGTGTCCCAGGTCATAAAGATGCTGTCATTCCCCTTGCAGTATTACATTGTACTAAGTAGTAATCTACTGCACTTTTTCAAATTTTTATTTTTTCAATTTATTGGCTCTCTTGGTTTCACTTGATTTTCTTAAAAAATTATTTTTACATTCCAATTATTTTGGTGGCAACAAAGAAAACAGGCAGAGCCCAGGGTCTCTTCAAAAGTAGCATCTAGAAACACTAATTATTGGAGTTCTCCTGTAGTGTGAGATTAGGGATCTGGCATTGTCACTGCAGTGGTTTGAGTCACTGTTGTGGTATGGGTTTGATTCCTGGCCTGGGAATTTTCAACTGCCATGGGCACAGCCACAAAAAAAAAAAAAATACTAGTTTTCAACTTTCTAGAATTGAAAGCTATATTCTCAACTTCACACATCATTTCTCTGTCTCTCTCATCATTTCTTTCTTAAGCACATTAAGATGAAACTGGTTTCTAACAGAAGAAAGAGCTGGGCTGGTTGTGAAAGAATGTGTGACATGGGACTTAGTGCTCAGGGGCTGGATGGCTTAACATATGTCGATCAAGAACAATAATATTGATCTTTACATTAGACTATTGTTTAAAGAGCTGTGATATTTTCTTTGGGCACCTTTCTTCTCTCAGTGAAACAGGGCTGAAGCATCAAGGCAATATTTGATCAGTGTAGGTATTCCAGGTGAGTGGTTTACTTTTCACAATGGCAATGTCCATTTTATGTAATCAATAATTTACCTATTGATCTTCTTTCAACACGTTTAAAACTTTTCAAGTATTTCATTTTTAAGTGTATCTGTGCCTATTATCTAGTATGAGGCCTGGTTGAATAAATGAATGAATGAATGAATATCATCTATTTTAGTTATGATGAGCTTTAAAGTAACGAAATAACATGCTATGTTCACATCAACTGCTATCGAGCCATAATTTCCAGCTGCATTATTTGAGTGATTATTTAATAAGCCAAAGTGTAAAAGCTTATATTTTTTCTGATGTTTAATTTTATCTGACAAAATTTTACATTATTTTTCTAGACAGACTCTTTAGGCTCCAATTATCTCTTACAAGGTATCAATTATAAAATATTTAATTCACCTTTAGCCAAATAACTTAGGAAAAAAATGTTGCAGCAAGTCAAGAGTATATTATCTCCTAGAAATCACCTTTTGTGTTAAAAATGATACATTGAGCAATCCCTATAGGCCAACTTAGAGTAAATCATCCATGTGGATTTTGGAAGCACTTACATCATATTCAATTTTAGTGAATTAAATTAATTTAAATTAAACTAAGCTCATGACTGCTTCCATTTTTGACCTTTTATGTAGTGTTATCACTCGTTGTGACAGAAAAGATTATGGCTGCAGGTAACAGAGTATTAAGCACAAGTGCCTGGAATAACCCAAATAATCGAGGACAACAAAACAGTGGTATATGAATGCAGGACTCATCCATTAGCCCAGTCATATTAATAAGGTTCCAGGGTTTTCCCACCATTTTTCTTACTTATTATTATCGTTTTCTTCTTTTTCTTCATCCAAATCACTACCCATGACTGAAATAACAGCTCTAAGAATTATGTTCTTGAGCTATTTTCAATTAAGAATTAAGAGGTAAGGGAAAAATATTTCTCCTTTTTTCAGAGAGAACCCTGCTCTCCCCAATCATGTTTCTGCCAATATCTTGTTGGCCCTGCTTAGTTCACACAGCCTCCTCTAGCTTCATGGGAGGCTGGACATATTAGGCAAAGGGAATGAAACTCTTTGGATTGACTTAAATGAATGATATGTTCATCTTTGGAACTAGCCACATTAAAATCCCAAATAAACCGGGATCCTGCTAGCAAGCCTACTTGAGTAGGCACCTACCAATGCCTACTACACTTTCCATTTTTTCTCCCCATTGATAGGGGTATTTTTTTACTTGATCAAAGCACAGGACTCCCATCAGAGTTATGGTAAAAATACTATCTACTTTCTGAATGCCACTTTCTTTTGCCAACAATCAACACCCCTTTACTTGTGCCATACTTGCCTCTTCTTTTCAGCTTCCCCAACAGCTTTGCTATTGTCTGTCTGCATATACATCTCTTATATCACATTCATTTTTATTCTTCCTCAGTATCTGGCATATAGAGGATGATCTATAAACATTTCTGCAACAAATGAATGGTTACATGGTTATTAGAAAACCATGCAAAAATGCTGTATTTATCAAAGCTTCCCTATTTAAATCCACCATTGCCTCCCTTTCCTCTGCTGTGAGAAGAGCAAATGACTACCTGCCTTTCAGGACATCTAAAACACAGACCTACTCAACTTCGATTTGTATGACTCTTTGATAAGCCAGGCCCCTGAGATTTATACTTCTGTTAGTCTTCTCACAGTCCCATCTAAGCTACTCTATTTAATATCATTTAATATGTGGAAATGATTTATACATTGCAAAATGATGTAGAAGAGGAGTGATTATTTTGAATAGCTTTGCCTCCATGTGTATACTTATATTTCTATCATGTGAAAAATTCTCTTTCATGTTCTCTTCTTTCTCCCCAAACCTTTGTCTCTTGAGCTTCCAATTGCTGACTCTGTCAGTGACCCACCCACACCCCGCTAGCACATCTTCACACTCTAAAGGCTGATTCTTTTAACATCTGGAAATCTCTACCCCAGAATATTTTTTCTGCCTGAGAGAGAAAATTCCAGGTGTGTACAGGCAACCAAAGTACTGAAGAGTTAATGCCTTTTGAAACAGCCGTTAGCTAATAACAGATGGGGAATTTATGAATAAACATCTCAACTTCCTCATCCCTCGGTTGAGATAACAGTGAAGTATGCTGTACACGGTCTGTCAGAATACCCAGTGAGATTAAATCCCAGTTGTCCACAGTAGTAGGTTGTTATTTTGCTGCATATTCAGTAGTTTTCACTTTTTATTGTTTTAACTTTACCCATCTTCTTTTCCCTGCTCATTTTCCCATTTCTCTAGCATTAGTTTCTGGGATCTTCTTTCAGATAAACCCCTTGAAGTTAACTCCTTGTCTCACTGTCCTGACATCAGCTTCCAAGGGAATCCAGACTATCTACCAGACCAACCCGCAGTAATAGCTAGACTAACACACCTGTTTGGAATGACCTCATTCGTGTGACTTTTCACTGACATCCAAGGGAGTATTCACTTCCTCTTCCACTTCTTTGTGTTGCTGGTCACTCATTTCTCCCCCTTCCAAATAGTTTAGCACCTAATTACACTCTTTTATAAGATTCTCAAAATGTTGCTTGTACAATTGTTTTTTCTTATCAATAAGACCCCAAGCCTTTCAAAGGAAGTTGCTATCTCATATGGAAATACTCCATACCCTCAAACCATCTGGCATAGACCTGGACACGGTAGAGCTTCACCATAAGTGTTCTCTGTTTGCTTAACTGGATATTGCAATTTCATGATATACAGGGAATTTTTTTTTTTTTTTTAGGTGTGGCATATAGAAGTTCTTAGGCCAGGGGCTGCATTGGAGCTGTAGCTGCAGGTCTACATCACAGCCACAGCAACACAGTATCTGAGTCGCATCTGCAACCTACACTGTGGCTCACTGCAACATTGGATCCTTAACCCACTGATCAAGGCCAGGAATAGAATCCCATCTTCATGGACACTAGTCGGGTTCATTACCGGTAAGTCATGAGAGCAACTCAATTCTTTTCCTTTTAAGACTGGAGGCATAGTGAATTTCTGATAACTCAAAAGAAGTTGAAACCCCAGACTTTCACATAAAAACTCTCAGTTTTTAATGCTGCAGCTCATTGATGTTTTCAAATTATATCTGAATTTGAATGCTGATTTTGGCAACTAATCATGGCTGTGATGACTTTGGAAATGTCACTTAACTTCTCTAAGCCTCAGTTTCTGCATCGGGTAAATGGAACTAATTATCTCTACCCCACAGAATGATCATGCCATCAGAGCATACATTAAAAGTCAAAAAGGATAGATGTGAGAGTTGATGGGAAAAGAGATCACACCAATGTTAGATCTGAGGGATGTAGACAAGGCAGTCAGTGTGATCAGCAGTATCACAGAGCTATGTAAACAATAAGAGCACTAAAACTATTCCACCAAGAGTGGAGTCCTTGATTGAAACTTCTTTTTAGGGTTGGTAATCAAAGGAGAAATGTTATTCTGATAAGAGTTCTTGCAATCAGCAACATAAGTAAGTTTATTTAGAGGCACAGCGAGCAGGAGAAACAGTGCAAGAGTAGCCACAATGGGACAGAGAGATTATTATGATTATAATAGTGTCTTAATCTGCCCCAATCAGTCTCTGCGCAAAGATTTCCCCTTAGCTAACTGGGAGATCTAGTGATGCGAATTCAAAAATTAAGACAAGGAAGAGAACCAGCATCAGAACCAATACTCTGCTTTCAGCCACATGTCTGAGTGAGGGGAAATGGGTATATAAACAAGACTTCATGTGATTAAAAATGTGTATGAGTTATTATAAGCATGCTACATGAAACTTCAAAACTAATTCACCCCTGGGCTATTTTGTTTCATATCTCTTTTGTCATATTATTTTTTGCTTGTTTATTTTAAAATTACGGTAAAGAAATATTTCAAGGGAAACAGATAAGTGAGATCATCATATTTAGACCTCTGTTTGCTTAAGAAAACACGCAGAAACTTCTGATCATTGTGTTGGCTCTTGACTAACTCTTCAAGGTCACTGTTAACAGTCTCTATGGTCACATAGGGAGATTTAGCCTTTCTGTGAAAAATCTACGGGTGCTATCTCTTTTACTACTTTTCTACAGCTACTATGAAAAATCCCTTAGTATCACATTGAAGCTAAACATAAAAATTACGTTACACCAAATATGGAAATGCAGTTAGTATATTTTGATGATGTTGGCACACATTGATTGGCGGATAACAATCGATATAAAATTTAATGAACATTTATGATTGAAATCCCTTTTTCTTAAGAGTTATCTTGAAAACCACCTTCCAATTGAGCACTCTTTCTGGGTTATTATAATGCTTTCTGTTAATCTGTTGTTCGGAAAAATTGATTTCGGTAATTCGCTACAAAGGGACATCTGCTTTCTCTGTATTCTGTTGGAGCTAAATTCTGATGACCTTCAGGGCCAGTAAGTTTCTGATAAGTGGTGGCTGAGATGGGAGTGGACTTTAATTGCATGTCTAGAGGAAGACTGCTGGATTATATTAGTGAATATATTAGTATTTTATGGAAATGTAAAAATATCCAAATTATTCAGCTCTGAAGATTAACAAAAATAAATTTTGCCTTTGAAAATCACCCTGGTGCTTTATGTTAAGAGAATCAATTGACTGCTATTATCTCAGTACAAACTGTCATAAAATATTTTGCAAATGACCTGTGATTGCAGGATAATGTTAACTTACAATTAAATTCTGACATAGCCAAGGAGAAGAAATACATCCTTCAAGTGAAGAACCTCTGATCTTATTTACCCATACCCAGTCAAATATTTATTGTGCCCTGATACACCAGAAGATAAGTGAGATATATAGACGTGAATGAGACACAAAATCTGGCCTCAAAATACTCTGAGTGTATCGCAGGAGGCAGATATATAATAATTGTAACACTGTGTGATAAGTGCATTTCAAAAAATGTTAGGAGTGATCAGCTCTGTGATATGGGAATATATACGGATTTTGAGCACAGTTCTTAGGCAAGGTGACACTTGGGCTGCATCTTAAAGGATGATTAGAAGTTCTACAGGTCAAAAAGATGACATAAAAGACCATTCAGATATAAGACACGGCATTATCTTGATTAGATCAGTGCTTTTTGTGTAAAGAACCAGATAGTAAATATTTTAAGCTTTGTAGGCCATAGAGCCCACATTAGCTGCAATGATTCAGCTCTTGCAGTGTGAAGGTAGCTATAGATAATTCAAATGAGTGTACCTGTGACCTCTAAGATGATACATTAAAAAAATGCTATAGACAGGATATGGCTCAAGGACTACAGTTTTGCTAACCACTGTAATAGTGAATCCTTTCCCAGAAAATATTTGAACAGTTTTTTTTTTTTTAGTAGTCCCAAACCTTCAGTGTCAAGCTGAATTACGTATAGGAAACTTCAACAAGTTTTCCAAGGCTCTTGCAATTATTACCTGCCCACAGAAGCACCCAATATCACCTCCTTTGAAGTTGCTGCCACGTCCAATGCTATAGATTTGTCCATATTCGGAGTCCCGCATTTCCTTTTGGACCCCAGAGATCACACCACTCTTGGAGATTCATAACCCTCTCTTAGTCATAAAGTCTCCTACCTCCCTTACTTGCCACCTCAGATACTCCAGTTTAATTATCTGATGTCTAGAGATTTTATGAACCATGGTCTTATAGGGGTTTTCTTCACAGTCTGACAAACCCTATTCATCCTCAACACATAACTCCTTTCTTGTCTTTGGGCCAGAATCCTCCTCTCCATATTTTCGGCATGCCTAAAAACTACCTGCCCTCAGGAATCAGATGGAAAATCTTTTTTATCAGAAAGGTCATCCTTGACCTCAATTACATTTATATCTCTTGTGTTTTCCTTTCTCGTAACATCCTATGCATTTTTCTTCATAATCATAATTTATCTGATTTGTATTAATATATATATTAATAATAAATATATATGTATTGCCTTACAGGTTCTCTCATGTTTCTCCACAAATTCAAGGAAGACACATTCCTCTTTTTGTTCCAGGTTTCCCACCCAACGGATAATGCATTAGCTCACAATGGGCATTTGGTAGATACTTTGAAAAGGATAGGATGAATCTGAGACCCTGATCTGAAAGAAAGAAAAAAACATGATTTTTTTTTAAATTCTAACTTTTTAAAGCCTGGTATGGAAGACTGAGTAGAAAATGTGAAAAGAAAGAAGACTAGGGACTAGGCACAGAACACTGGGAAAACCCAGTGCGCTAGGGAAGAGATGGAGGACCAAACGTCAGGGAAACGAGTCCAGAAACAACAGAGAGGACTAACATATGCAGCCAAGGAAAGAAAACATATTAGGGAAAACTGAGCAAGCCACAGAGCCAAATGACTCAGAAAAATCGGGTCAGTGTGGACAACCATTAATCTCTGCTTCATATGTCTCTTTTTGTTGTTTGAATTAGAGGAAAAAAAACATTTCTCTCTTTACATTTAATTGATGCTACACCTGCATATATATGTGGAATGACTCTCAGTTTTGCTTGTTAAGTTCCTGGAGATATATGCTGTCATTTTCCCATGGACATCCTCTTTTTAGAGCATGATTATCACCTAATATTATGGCGCTATACCTCTCAGATATTTCCCTTAGTCCATTTTTTCATATATGTGTGTGTGTGTGTGTGTGTGTGTGTGTGTGTGTGTGTGTGTGTGTGTAATCTTCATATATATAATCCTCTGTGTAAAATACTGATTCTCATTCAAACTGTCAATGTCCTCAAATATTACAGGCATGAGGGTCCATTAAGTTACTCAAAAACTTATATTTAGTTCTAATTATGTTCAAGTCTTATAGCTACTCACTGAAGGTATAAACATTAATAAAAAGAAGTGGCTCCTTGCCCTTAGGAAGTTTACATTCTAGTGTAATAGAGATAAAAACAAAATAATTATACATTGGCCCTCCACAGTCAATTATAATAAGTGCTATGCAACATACACCTTAAGGAAGAATGAGACTTGGGGAGATGAAGAACAGAAGGGTGACAGATAATACGGGAGATAATAGGTATGAAAAATATGCCTACTATAGGAAAGTGTTTGTAAGTCATGAAAAGACAAGTCATATTCAAGGAATCACACACGCACATACACACACAAAGACTAATGTAGCTAGCATATAGAAACTGAAGAGCAAAGTGGAATGAAATTAAGCTGGTGGGTTAGGCAGGTGATCACACATGATTTATCATGACCTTGTAAAAAGATCTGTCTCTCTCCTATGTAAAGAACCGACTGAGGTACAAAAATGGAAGCAGAGCAAGCTACCCGGATGCTGTTGAAGGCTTTTGGTGTAAAACAATTCTGGCTGGTGGTTTTAATGGGGACAAACTGATATGGACATATTAATATGCATTAGAAGGAACAGTTAAAGGCCTAGCAGTGTTTTAGGATTAATGACATAGTCTGTGGATTCAGTGATTGTTCTGGCACAAAGTCCTCCATAGAGTAAACAGAATTGTAATTATTATACTCAATGAAGGATCCTCAAACATCTTGACCTATTGAATACGAAGCAGTTCCTAGAATTCACTGCTAAGTGAGTAATCATGTCCTAACACCAGGAGAAGTGACCCACTGACTGGTTCCTGGGCATCCTTCCAACCAATTTTGAATGACATCCTTTGCAGGGTCACACTTTTTTTCCTGCTAAATTTGCACTCTGCCTCCTCATTGGTGCAAACTTTCACAGATGGATCAGGGATGCTGTTCTACGCTGATCTACAGATAAAACGTAGGATGCATTTCCGGGACTCAGCTACTCACGTTGCTGAGGTCCTAC
Source organism: Catagonus wagneri (assembly GCA_004024745.2). Taxonomy (NCBI): domain Eukaryota; kingdom Metazoa; phylum Chordata; class Mammalia; order Artiodactyla; family Tayassuidae; genus Catagonus; species Catagonus wagneri. The sequence goes on along the minus strand of PVHT021183710.1, from coordinate 7,138,270 downwards.
TGATTTTTGTCTCCAATCTATATTTATACTAGAAGTTTCCCCTTATTTATTTATTTATTTATTTATTTTGTCTTTTTGCCTTATCTAGGGCCGCACCAGTGGCATATGGAGTTTCCCAGGCCAGGGGTCTAACGGGAGCTGTAGCTGCCGGCCTTCGCCACAGCCACAGCAACGCGGGATCCGAGCCGTGTCTGCAACCTACACCACAGCTCACGGCAACGCCTGGTCCTTAACCCACTAAGCAAGGCCAGGGATCGAACCCACAACCTCATGGTTCCTAGTCAGATTCATTAACCACTGAGCCACAACGGGAACTCCTTCCCATATTTTTTTTAACTGCAGTGCTTAAATCACATTGAGAAGGGCCAACTTTCATTGAGGCCAAAGTGCCTTTGGAAAACTTCATGGTGTGTTCCATATTCCAGTACCATCAGTAAATTAACTAATGAACATGTTTCTGACAATCATGAATTGACAGCACAGCTCTGAAAAATAATCAGCATCACCACAATACAATTTGAAATAATCAACCATGAAATTTACAATTTTAAATAATGACAAATATCCATGGTGAAAAGGACACCTTAACAATTCAATACTTTGTTGTTATCTTGTGCTTTTAAATGAAGTTAACGTTGTGAGAAATTGTAGGAGGGCCTCCTAAAGGAAGGCTCAAAGTGAATGACTCTTTGTCAAGGCTCTGATTTGTTTGCTGGAAGTAATACTGTGAATGGACAGAGAAACAGACCGAAAGTCAAGAGAAACTAAAAATCTTCGGTGGATGGCTTCTGAGCTGATAACATAAGTACATAGGTTTAAATTTATGTACATATAAGTCCTAGGAAATAGGCTTATAGACCTCAAAATTTTAAAATACTATGAAGCAATTATTTGGAATCTTCAAATTCCAAGGTAGTGTTGGAGAGCAAATTTATTACCTTTTACTGCCACATTTGCTTCCTAATGAGATCTCACTTTGTCACAGCTGATAGTTCAACCATTATATGTTCAGATGAGGTTGCTCTTCTGATTACTGAATGTACTGGGAATTGTTCCTGGAGGTGATTAAGCAATTAGGAGATGAGCACTTCTTTCCACAAACAGTCCTTTAATGAAGCCCAAGTGACTCAAGTGGGCACAATTCTAAGCTGCTGCAATAAAATGGAATCAAACTACTATTAAGTATTAAATAAATACAAAATACATTCATTCATTAAAAATTTGTTTTGCAGTTTCCTCAATATTTCAAGAATTATTCCAGAAACAACAGGTGCAGCAGTAAACAAAACAGTCAAAAATCCCTACTCTTTTTTTTGTTTGGTTGGTTTTTTTGGTTGTTTTTGTGTTATGTTTTTTGTTGGCTTGTTTTTTGCTTTTTAGGGCTGCACCTGTGGCATATAGAAGTTCTCAGGCTAGGGGTCGAATCGGAGCTGCAGCTGCCAGTCTATACCAAAGCCACAGAAACACCAGATCCAAGCTGCATCTGTAACCTAAACTACAGCTCAGGGCAACACCGGATCCTTAAACCACTGAGTGGGGCCAGGGATCAAACCTGCAGCCTCATGGACACTAGTTGTGTTCGTAACCCACTGAGTCACAGTGGGAACTCCAAAAATCCCTGCTCTTTGAATCTTTCTTATTAGATAAGAGACAGACAACAAACCAAATTATATATAAATACATATTGGGTTGCTAGGGAAATCCTCAGTCAGAAAGGTTATATTTAAACAGAGACTAAAAGAAAGATTCAGCCGTATATATATATAAATACTTGAGGGGAAAAGATTATAGAAAGACAAAATGACAAACACTAAGACGCTGGGGCTTTGAGGAATAGCTGGAAGCCCAGCATAGCTGGAGTGTAGTGAAATACTGGAACCTGGGAGAAAATAAGAACACTGGAGAAAAACCAGAGTCTTTACTGTGTAGGTCTTTGAAGACCAGAGTGTTGCTTTTTACCATGAATGAGATGGAAACCGTAACAGATTAGGCATGGTCCCTGAACCTCTGACATTCCTTCCATTGCAACTTTATATGCGTATTCTCATCCTTTGAATCTAGGTGACTGTTTATTAACAGCTTTGATCAACAGAACACAAGAGAAGTGACATTGTGCCCATTTCTGGGCCCAGGTTTTTAAAGGCTCACAGCTCCTACTTCCTGTTATTTGTAATATTCCTTCTTAGAACCCAGGCATCATGGTCTCAGAAGCCCAACCCACATAGAAAAAAGATGTGCAGGTAATCTGATTGACAGCTGGCTGGGCTCCCAGTCTATTGTCAGAATCTCCTGCCAGTCCTGTGGGTGAGTTATTTTGAACATCCAGCCCAGTCAAGCCATCACATAACTCCAGCCCCAGTTACTGTCTGTTAGAATTCAGCACTCCTAAGCCAGGGCCACTTAGCTGAGACTAGTCAACACATGGATCCCATGAGGGATAATTTAAAAATATATATTGTTTAAAACCATGATATTTTAGTGTAACTTGCTGTGCAGTGGTAGATTAGCCATAACTACACTCAATCTCTTGGGAGAGAACATGAAAGAAGATAACATGGGAAAAATTATGTATATTATATCTATATATCTATATACATGTATATATGTAATTACTGGGTCACTATGCTGTACAGTGTAAATTGACACAAAAATGTAAATCAATTATATTTTAAAAATGTTTAAAGACTTCTATGCAGTTATAGATAGCCATAATATTATTTATTAAAGGTTTCTGAATGGAGTCATGATCTGACTTAAATTTTTAGATCACTCTTCTTTCCGTATTAAACGTAAACCATGCTAGATAAGAATAGACAAGGTAGAAGGCTCTTATAATCTTGATGTTAGGATAGGGCAACTTGGACCAGGGGATTAAATATAAATGTAGTAAGAAACATTCAGATTCTGGATACGTTTTTAAAGTAAAGACAACACAAATTGTTAATTGATTAACTGTGGGGTAAAGAGAAATAGAGGAGTAAAAGATTCTAAAATTTTTGTCTAAGAAAGAAAGTTCTGGCAGTTAGAAGAAGTGGAAAATAAGATTCTTGTTATGTTAATTCTGAGATATAATTAGATACACGTATAGAAATATGAATTCATATATACGAAATTTCGTGCATACATATGAAATCATGCCACAGATAAACGTGTAATAGTCATCAGTGACTGCATGAGATTACCAAGAAGGGCCACAGGTAAATAAGAGAAGTCAAAAAATTTTGCCCTGAGATACTCCTACTTTTAGTGATTAGAGCCAAGAAAACAAACTGAAAAAGGAGATTGAGAAAAAAATTGGCCAATGAGATAGAAGTGATATGAGGAGAGTGAAGACAAATGAAGAAATTGAATAAAAGATGAAAGAGTTGGGTAACTTTAAATGATGCTGACAGGTCACTTTTGATGAGGACTGAACTGATCATTAGACTTAGCAATATGAAAGTCATGGTGACCTTGAAAAGTAGCTTCTGTGGAATGGTAGAGGTAAAACCTACTTGGACTAGGTTCAAAAGACAAAGAGAAGGGAAATCAGAGATGCAATATAAGCAATTCTTTCAAAGAGTTTTGCTGTTATAGGTGAAAGAAAGAAGGACGGTGGCTGGAAGAGTAGGGTTCAGAGAAGTCGAGAGTTTTTGTTTTGTTTTGTTTTGCTTTGCTTTTTTTGTAAAGGAAGGACAAGTAACAGCATGTAAGCATGCTGATAGGAGTGATCCAGGAGACAGAGGAAATTGACTGTAGGACTGAGGGGGAAATGGCTGGAGCAATGTCTTTGAGGGGAAATTTTATCAAAGGTATTAGGAGAGATGAAAGCATATCTTTGAACTGATAAAATAATCTTGATGTGGATTGATGGAAGGATGAGATAATTTCTGTTTTCTAATGCAAATAGGTGATCAACATAAAATGAGAAATGGGCCAAAATGCTGGGTACTTAAGGAGAGAAGAGAAAGTCTGACATAGTTGTCCAGAAGAGAGAGGAACTAATTAGTCTAGGACAGGTGTTCTGATCACTGAGATTTACTAAAATCTCCATTTTCTGGACTATCTTCTTTCAACATAACTCTCAAATTAATTTAATCATCATTTACTGAGTATCTGGTTTATGGATGATAAAGAATTACAGGCAGAGAGCTTCTGAGAACCGTTTTGATAACAAAGACAGGAAAGGTTGATGTTTGACACTGGTTACAAAGGCGTGATCTTACTCTGGGAATTCTTTAGTACTCATTAGAGAGGCATTTTCATGACTCAGATTTAGCATCCACTTAGCATTCCTAGTGAGCTGAGACCTTTATGGTAAATATAAACAACGTTCTCCCTGCTTTTATGGAGTTTTATAGGCTACCCTGTGTTTTTGTCAAGTACCTAATAAAGCCAAGAAGAACTTGTTCTAAATTGCTATTGTAATAATGCAAGAACTGAGATTTTGTTACTAGGAAGTTAAAGAAGTACTTCACAAATAAATTCAAATCTAACTAATAAGTTTACTTCTTAAATTATCTTGCTTAAATAAAGTTTATTTCATCTTGAAACATATGCCTTTCTGGAGTCCCTATAATGCTAACAAACCCTCATTCACCATCCCTAATTTCTTATCAGAGGCATATTTTACTTTCTTCTTCTAAATCTTTATTCTGATTGACCGGTCAGTTAAAAAGAGAATAATCTGCTTTCAAGGTAGGAATATTTCTCATTCTTGAACTTGAATTGCAATTGCAGTTTTACGCTGTAATTCAGTACATATGCTTGGGGGGGGGGGTGGAAATGCACATAGCCTACATAATCCCATTACCAACATAGCCATTTTGTAGTGACATTTGCATTTACCTTAGTAACATGGCCTGAAATAACTCATGCATTCTCTTTCTTTCTTGCCTATGTAATTTGAATCTCAGTGGGAATTTTTTTAAAATATGTTTTTCATTGAATAAAAAGTAGCTAAGGATTCTTACTAACTTATAAATGTCCTTTTCTTCTCTGAATTTGGGTATCTATTTTATACCATGTTCTTACACTGTTTTGCTGGCAATCTTTCCTAAATTGCATTGAGGCAGTTCTCAGACTTTAGTATTCTTTTGAAGGCTTATTTCTTTGGTATAGATAGAAACATAACTTGAAAGCAATATTAAAGCCTCTTTCCACCTATAAGCTTTGAAACAAAAATCTAAGAATGTGTCATAGAACATCTGGCTGATGGGCTCCCTCTTTTTACTTACATTAGCACAGATCATACAAACTCTGCTATAGTATTAAATGTAAGAACGTAAGTCCTGTTGTCAAGCACCTTCTCACTGCTGTTCCCCCCAAAATAGGGTCTCCTAAAGTGTTTTCATTTGTATCTAGAAGGAACCTTGGGAGAAACCTTAGAGATTTTGAGTTCAACTCCTTAATTTTTCAAATGAGCTAGGAATTTTGAGACTTGCCCAAGCTTATAAAGGTAATTCAGGGACAAATAGGCCCTAATCCATCTCTTGATTTTCACTTCAGTGTTCTTTCTGGTACACCACACCAGAATGAATAAATAACTATGCCATTCATGTCTGTGCATTTTAGAACTCCAATTACTTTGATGCAGTTTAAGATTGTACTGATAACTGGGCTTTTGGATACTTCTAGCTTACGTGACCATGGCTTAATTTTAGAAACATCCATAATAGATATTTGTTAGATGTTCCCTGATAATCAGAAATATCTGGTATAGCTGTTGGTCAGGACTGGTGGCAGCAAAGTAGCAGTTAAGAATCTATTTAGAAGAGAGATTAAAAAGCTGTCCAGGAATATTTTCTCTTTAAGTGAAGAAGTATACAAACTCTGAAAATTGTGAGTCAGACCTAGACAAGAGTTTTTAGAATTGCAGAATAACCGGCATTCATAGTGACTTCTGAGCCAATCTGTTTACAGTGGTTTACAAGAGAATGTTGTATCTGCAATCTTAGCTATGCCTTGTGGATGTGACACACCACCAGCAGTGTCTGTGAACCAGGTGGTGACAAGAGTGTCACGATCATATGGGCACAAAGCTTCCGACCGTGGGTGTCATGAGCTCTCTTGTCTATGACAGCCTCCTTTCTCAAAAGAGAACTGGAACGAAAGACAAAGAAAGGGATGAATCACTCATTAATCATGAAGACTAAGAGCAAAAGAACTATGCACAGAAGATGCTCTGAAAGTGTTCAGAAGAACATCGAAAAGGACTCAGATTTTATGACTTGTCGAGAGCCTGGTTCAGACAAATGATGGTATTATGAATCCCCATTTGGGACACTTACTGGGAGTCACCTTTGATTAGTGAGGGTTACTTGATACCTTTCAAGGAAATCAGACAAGTGTCAGTGGGCTACAGGGTCACTACCTCTTCGGGGGAAAGAAGAGCAGGTATAAAAGAGGGCCACTACTTTGCAGAATTTCTTCGTGGAGGCAGAGATTTATAAACACTTATCCATGCTTCCTTGTTGAGATGTGATTCTGATATGGATACTATAAAATTGGGATTTTTTTTTTCTTTTAATGGCCACACATGCAGCATATGGAAGTTCCCAGGCTAGGGGTCAAATCAGAGCTGCAGCTGCGCCTATGCCACAGCCATAGCAACGCTGTCTCTGAGCCACGTCTGTGAACTACACTGCTGCATGTGGCAACACCAGATCCTTAACCCACTGAGCTAGGCCAGGGATCCAACCCATATCTTCACAGAGACTATGTCAGGTCTTTCTCCTGCAAAGCCACAATGGGAACTCACAGCGATACAATTTTTTAATGCAATGAACATATCTAACAGTCATGTTTTTTTTTTTTCTTAGATAACATACATTATATTTATCTGACTGTAAAAGTCACCTAGTCAACTGCAAAAAAAAAAAAAAAAAGATTGAGAAACCCGATGTATAGGATGAGAAAATCAATATAATTTTGGCATACCAAAATAAGTATATTAACATTTTCCTGGTTATGGCTGTACGTACGTATGCATTCATTGATCAAAATAAACGTGGATTTTTTTCATCTTTCATAAAAATAGTTTAAGCTTTTACTAATGTACTATTTTCATGTGCATGAAAAAAAAACTTCCTTTATATAAAGAAATGTAGCTGCTTAATCTTTTAAATTACTACAGTTCTAATTTATGTTTCAGAATAATGTTAGCCTGTTAAAACATTGAGACAATGATTGTGCCACAGACAGTAAACTTGTCCAAAGTTACACACACCCAATAGGATTCAAATCCATTCAAATCCAGATTCAAATACTTCTTATAATCAGCTATGTTAATAAAATTAGCTGATCCAAGTTGATAAAAAGACACTACCAAGAAATTCAGAGGATTAGAAGCCATTTTCAGGAGGATGGAGGAGTTCAGGGAGAGTTTCCATGACAGGAGAAATGTCCTTTCAGAGGAAGATTTCCTTCAGACTATATGGAGAAGCAACTAATTATTTTGCAAATCTATAGACAAATTTCTTGGCATTTTCCAGTCCTTATGAGTATTATCAGATCAATGATTAGTGACATGTCTTATGTTGATAACCATTAATACAGACACTCTCAACAATGCTTCGTTCAACTCCTAATTTACTAGTTAATTGCATATTAAATCCCATTAAACTGCTCAAAAATAGCAATTGAGCTGTAAACAAAAAATATTAATCAATACTTTCTGGCTTTTAGGAGGAATTCCCGTTAACCAGAGAATGGACAGAGGGAAACTGAACTGTAAAATCAAACAAGCTTGAGGATCAAGAAAAAGACGTGCACACACCTCAGTGGTGAATCCTAAACTGAGAGATCCTATTTCTGGACCAAGCTGGAAACATTACTACCACTTCCACCCAATTGCCAGGAAACTTATTTTCTGGGGAGCAAAAGCATGTGAGATCTGATTTTCATGAAGTATGCTTCTTACACCCAATAGGCCAACAACTCATTACTACACAGCTCCTCTATGGCCCTCACACTTGTTGAATTCCTCATATATCCAGGAACACGATTTGGCATTGTACTTGTATTCAAGTTGAATATGAGATGTGAGGGTTGCATCAGCACCCAAGTGAAAGTAAAGGAGATGTGTGTGTACCGATTGAAGAGAAAACTATCAACCTAGTGAGCTCTCTGATGGATCAGAATGAATAGGGAATATGAAACCTCTCAGTCTAAAAACAAGGAAACTTTGACTAAAAGATAATAAAAGGAGTTAGGAGACCATGTTAGCAATTAACCATCAATAAAAAATTTTCTAGTACATGGATGCTCTGAGAAGATGGCTTCAAGTGCAATTATCATAGGAAAATATGACAATTTTCTTGTTTATATGGTTTTATTTTTCCCTAATTTCCCTTCTTTTTCTATTAATTTATTGAACTAATTTATACTTGAATAATATGTTAATGTTCAATAATATTCAATATTTAAATTAATATAAATATTGTTAATCTTACTGATAATGTATTTTCTAGAAATGTCTTAACTCTTTACAGGCTAAATGTAGTTATGCTTCTAAATTAGAAGTAGGCCACTCCTGGTACAAGGAAAGGAAGAAAGGGTATAATTTGACAAAGACCTAACAGTCTATATTGAGGTGTAATCCTATCTTCACACAGTGGCAAGAGGCTGATGCTATCGGAAAGCATGAAGGAGATACATGAGAACCTTCGGTAATTAATTACTAGTGCTGGAATTTTTACCTTGACTAGCATCATCCAAATGTATCACAACTGACTTAATCTGTCATCAAATACCTCTTCACATTAGCTTGCTGAAACACCCTTGGTGGCAGATGGCAGAAGACAGTAAGGTCAAACATGGAATATTAAATGCCAAGCTTCTGAACATCTGGAAGTTTTTAAAAAAGGGAGAAAAAAAGAAAGAAAAGTAAATAGATGTAGGTGTCATTTGTTCTCTTTCATATTAACATGACAAAGTATACTTCCGTGCAAGTTAGCCAGGGAATTTTTATTTTTATAGGCTGTATCACAAGAGAAGACAAGCCTCCTTTCCCTATTACACCTGCACAGACCATTTATTTGTTGCACCCTCGGGCAGTGAGCAGCCTGATGGTGATGGAAGTCATCAGCGCACCCACCGGCACCATCTGTGCAGTAGCTAGGCTAATGAGTAAAGTAAGTAGGGGCCCACAAGAGACTGGGGGAGTGAGGGGAGAGGGCAAGGTGGCTGGATTTAACTCCAAGCAATCCAGAGGTGTACCTTTATATAAAACTCTGAATGGCAACCATAGGCTGTTCATGAGGCTTACAGTTCAATGCTCGTACCCTATTCCAGATCAAATAATTCCAAATCTCTAAGTGATGGGGTCCAGGCATTGTATTTTCTAAGAAAACATTCCAGATTATGTTTCTGGGCAGTCAGTTATGAGAACTCTTAGAGAAGGCAGTATGCTGAGTTTATTCTGTTCTGTCTGCCCAGGTTTGAATTCAGTGCTTAGGATGTTACCGCTCAAGTGTATTCTAGGGGTCACCAGTACCAGCCTCCTCCTGGGAGGTGCTAGAACTGAAAAAACCTTAAACCCCAACCTAGACCTGCTGAGGTTTAACAAGATTTGCAGATGATTCATATTAATGTTAAAGGTTGAAAATCACTCAAGGTGTTGCTGTTTAAATTGTGGAATTTGAAAATTACGAATCAGGACATTGTTTTTCAAATTGCGAAAAATCTACAGGAGAGTATTCAAGATAGAATGTGTTATAGAGTTATTTCAATAATTCAAAAATATATAAACGACCATGGACTAGTCACTACAGATGCTAATACAATTCTTATTTCCCATTTTCAGTAGCTCTGTCTTATTCTCTGTCTGGATAGACGTCTCGTCTTTTTAGGGCTGCACCAAAGGTATGTGGAGTTTCCCAGGCTAGGGGTCAAATCAGAGCTGTAGCCACCAGCCTACTTCACAGCCAGAGCAACAGGGGATCTGAGCTGCATCTTCAGCCTACACCACAGCTCTCGGCAACGCCGGATCCTTAAACGCACAGAGCAAGGTCAGGGATCGAACCTGCATCCTCATGGATGCTAGTCGGTTCCTTAACCACTGAGCCAAAACGGGAACTCCAGATTCTCCCTTTTGAGATTATTTATCTTGAATTTAATTAGGCATCCTTTTGCTGGTGTAAAGTCTACCTCCAGCAGCAGACAAAAGCTCCATCAAAGAATAGGTCATGCCTCTATGTGCTTACTGCTTTATCTTCAGTGACCAGCTCAGGGCCCAGTACATGGGACGTGATCCATAAACAATTAGTAGAATGGTTGATACCCACTTCGATGAATGAATGAACCAAGCATGTTAGGAAAGAAAGACAATAGCGTCAAATACTCCTCAGCATTCAAATAATGTAAGGACTGGAAAGCATCTTTTGGATTTAGTGACTGGGTAAATACCTACACTACATATTTGACCTTCCTGTTGTAACTTCATAAGACTCTTTAGCGTGTGGAAAGGAAATACTATAGTAAAGGTACACACTTAACCTTTACTACAATGATTTTGGCATTTATTTGATTTCAGAATCTTCTCATCCAAAAGGCTAATTAATATACCAGGAAAGTATTACTTAGGTGAATAGTGACAGAAGTTCTGAATTTCCATGGAAGGCCCTAGTATATTCCCCCAGCATGCTAGCTGTGAAAGCTTTTGCCTAAAAGTATCTCTCCAATTCTCATTTCACAAGGCTTGAGGTAGATAGGAAAGGGAAATACTATCTTGTATGTTTCCAAAGGACTAGAGTCAACCAAGTATTAGCTGCTGGAAGTGACTTCCAAACCTCTCAATCACCTCAGATACATTTCCTCATCATTTAAGATGCCCCTAAAAGTCATTCTTTACCTACCCCCACCTCCGTGTCTGTTTCTGTGCTCCTGACCTGTGCTCACCTCTGGAACAGCACGTGTCTCATATTGAGCTAAAGTATTTCTTGCTTGACTTCACACTCTATAAAGACAGGGCCTTTATTTAGCTCCAAGCTAGTACAATGTTAGTGTAAAAATACCTTTAAGATTTAACTATTTCTTGGAGTGGATTAAGACTCTTGCTGCAGCAGCTAAAGTGGCTGCAGAGGCAGAGTTTGAATCCTCAGCCTGGCGCAGTGGGTTACCGCAGCTCTGGCATAGGTCCTAGCTGGGGATCAGATTCAGTCCCTGGCCGGGGAACTTCCGTATACCCTGGGTGCAGCCATTAAAAAGAAAGAATTAATATTTCTTGAGTGAATGCATTAACTGACCATCCGTATACCTCTCTATCTGTAGGAGCACTAAGTCTCCAATACCAGACACAGACCTAGTACATTAAGAAGATGTTCAATAAGCATTAACTGAATCTTTCTGTAAATGAGCGAAGTTGCTTCACTGAATTGAGCCTTGGTTCCCTTGTCTCAGGAGAAGTATTTCTGGTAACAAAATGTTTTACTTATAAGTGCAGCAAGTCTAGGGTCTGAGACACATTAAGACAAAATAAGTGTTATTTCTCTTTCCTTTAAAAAATGAAAGGTGAATTCAGTTAGACATAAGTACAAGGCAATCGTTTTAATATGAGAACTCTTCTTCTCAGTAATTTTACCAGTTAGTAGCTTCAGATAAAGGGAATAAGAACAGAATCATCCCAAAATAAAATTTACCTTTTAAGAAAATTCATCAATAAAATTTGAAATTATATATAGTATTTGAAGTAATATATAATATTATGTAGGGTTGTTTGATGGTTTTATACTTATTAGTAAATAATACCTGGGTTATACATTTCCTGTATGCCTCCATAGACATATAGTCAACCAATTACACATGAGAAAGCTAGAAACCAAAGGAAGAGAAATTTAAAATGGTAAGTCTTAAGACACAGCTCTCTCTTACTTAGGAAGGAGTAGGTTGAAAGAGGGTGTTATGATATCTAGAGCTTTTTCTTTTCTTTTTCCTTTTTTTTTTTCTTTTTGCTTTTTATGACTGCAGCCACAGCATATGGAGGTTCCCAGGCTAGGGGTCAGATCGGAGCTACAGTTGCCAGCCTACACCACAGCCATAGCAACGCAGGGTAACAGCCACGTCTGCAACCCCCACCACAGCTCATGGAAATGCCAGATCCCCAACCTACTGAATGAGCCCAGGGATTGAACTCACATCCTCACGGATACTAGTCAGGTTCATTTGCCCTGAGCCACGTTGGGAACTCCCTCTAAAGTTTTTTCCTGCCCATTGTCCAATCACCGCTCTCTTCACTAATCCCATCTATTTTTCCCAGAAAACCATCCTGAACTGACTGAGTTTTCCATGTTGCTCAGGGGGAACAGACATTATTCTCTTTTAATCCAGGGGTGGGCAGGTGACTCAGGCTTAGCCAGACAGAGTCCATAAGACTGAGAGTCCATCCCCATCATTCATAGATTTTGTATTTGTGAACATTCCAACTTGCTAAAACGTATTTGTCATCCCCAAATGAATAGGCACAATGGTTTCCCAGTCATTCATAACTCAGAATGGCAAAATGTTTTTCACCCAATGTATACATTCGCAGCTAAAGTTGAATGTGATGAAGCTCTGACTTTTTGTTTCAAGTCTTCCATTGTAAATAAGTGTCCTTTTTGAGGTTTATCTAGTGTCAAGTTTTGGCTCTTGTTTTCTTCACATGTTTGTATTTTGGGGGATGGATGTTATTTAAAATGACCCAAAGCTATAGCTGAAGTACTGTCAAGTGTTCCTAACAGCAAAAAGCTGTGATATTATGCCTTATGGAGAAAAATTGTTTGTTAGATAAGCTTCATTCAAGCATGAGACATGATGCTATTGGACATGAGTTTAATGCTAATAAATCAACATTATACACTAAATAAGGTGGGGTTTAACAGAAACATCCCTAGAACAAGGTTCTGCATTGACTGGTTTATGGGAATGCTGTGACCAGAGGCTCACAGGAAATAAAACATGTAGTCCTGCAATTCACTTAAGAGAAATCGTTTAACATGTGTTAATTCAGGGTTTGCTGAAATTTTATGGAACATAACTAACACGACTGAAGAGAATCAACTGCATTCCCATGGACTTTTGTTTGATCTAAATACCAAGAGGCTTTCTTTCTTCTGTCTTATTGCTAAGAATATCGAATCTAACTCTAGAGTTGTTGGTAGCCACTCTCCTAAGTTCAGGGAAAAATTGTTTGAGAATGAAACCAAGATAAAGCAAACCAATGTGAATACATAAAGATAAAATAGACTGAGAGAGAAAGAGAGACAGAAAATGGATGAAAATGAGAGGCACCAAGGTGATGCATTTGAACCTCTGTGTTTGAACAGTGCCGAAAACAAATTTACCTTGGATTTTTTCAGCTCCATGAGCCAATAAACCACCTCTTTTCTTTACTTTTTTCTTTTGTTTAGACAGTTAGTATTTGGCTTCCAGTATTTGTAAATGAAAAAAAGCCTTAACACAAAAAATGAAAGTCATAAAACACTGACCCAGAGAATTAGTAGTATGTAAGGCATATTCTAGCAATTAAACATAGTTTAAAAATCAGACAATTTGAAGGTTATTTCAGAATATTTTTTCCTTTAACACCCTTAGGAAATAAATAGAAATCAATGTGCTTGTAATGAGCTAGCACATTTTCAAGTTATATTTTCTTTGCTTTGCTTCACTTAACAATAGTTTTTTTATACTTAGCTCCTTTAATGTAAAGATTGGGAGACTGAGATTAAAACATACCCAAGTTTGAATCCTGGTCTTTCTATTTACTAGCTCTGAGATCTTGACTTTTCTAGGTCTCATTTGTTCATATGCAAAATAGGACTGTAATGTGTATTTGGATTTGCACATAGTAGGTACTCAATTTATTCTTGAAAGAATAAATAATTGTAAGACCTGGATGAGACAACATAGATAACATGAGATAACATAGAGCCTTGAGCATAGTGGTTTCAATAAAAGTGGTTATTACTATTTACCGGTGTTCCCTTTCTATCACTTGTCTTATACTCAACAATATATATGCAATTAGGTACTCAAAAGTTAAAAACAAATCTGAGAATTTACCATTTTGCAATACATATTTATAGTTTGTTATCTCTGTTCCAAGCATTGTAGGATTTACTTGAGATGATAAAAGATAAAGTGACACAATTCATCTTCTCAAGGAGTTTCTCAACCAATAGTAAGTGTATATTCATAGATCAGTATAATTTGAGGTGGATCTATTTAGGCACTATTCTCAAAATACATCATTACATATATTGGCCTTAAAGGAAGGAGAGTTTTCTATATTGAAGAACATGTGTTTGAAATGGGGACTGAGAAAATGGATCAGGATTCATTCACTAGGTAAGAATTCAATGAGGGGTCCATGTGGGGCCCTTACACCTAGAACTGTAATGCATAGAAGCATGCATGTTTTGATAATCTTGACTTTCTTTGCAAGTTTTCCTTATGAATATTTTATATATTAGGAATCAAAGCAAACAATGTTACTTTTTGGTACTTTGTCAACGGCTGATCTCTTTTTTCCTTAATTTTGTACTATCTATCCTTTATATATTTCTCACCAGTATTTTCTCCCCAAATTCACATTATTTTTGTAAAGTCTTCCTCCAACTTTCCCTAAAATGCAATACAGATTCTCCTCACTCCTCCTCTGCTCAGTAGCAAACTAGGATTTCACAAATGAGAGAACAGTAATCTAGAGATAGTTATTCCAGAATTTTGCTTTACGTTTTTTTTCCTCAAAATCCTAATAAGCCAAGTTTGCAACTGATCAAACAGACAAGTATAATTTACAAAAGTTTAAAGATGAAGACTGCTGTATTGACTCCAAAAGGAAACGTTTGATGGCAGGGGGGAAAGTAGGAAAACTGACACAAGAAAAATATAAAGGAAACAACCAGTTATTGCTGCACTTAGCACCCTGAATTCAATTTTGCCAAGGTTATAAGTCTCATCACCAGTGTGATGGTGGCCAAAATGCTTCATATTCACATGTTTTAGTCCTGGCCTCCGACCTCATTTTTTTTTTAAATAATGAAAACAGTGTAAATATATTAGGAGAGACTCATCTGTAAAATGTGTAACGGCTTTAACATCCTCTAGATGAGTGTCATGAAAAGGAATTACTTTTATTTTTTGAGGATCCCAAAGGCTCTAAACAAGTAGAGCAGGAGCAATTTACATGCTTGAAAGCCCCTTTGACAAACAACAACCAAGAAGCACGCACTCTTGTGCACATCAGTAACAGATAAGAAAGACAGCTGTTGGGCTGGCCTCCTCTCTCTCACTGAATTGAATGGCCAAGGGAGGCACTTGCCTGCAGATGTTTCCCACTGGTCAGGTGGGAAGTTGAGTCGGGCAGGCATCACAGTAGGTATTGCAGTAAATCAGATAGCATCTCTTCTGGAAGAAGGCCAAACTGCACTTAGAAATATTAAAGACCTTCCCCAGTAGCTCAGAGAGCAGGGATCCATTTCAATCATTTCTACACACATCCTTAAAAGCCAGTGTTTTTGGCAATAGCGGCCGGGTATTACAGGACCATCCCACTGAAGTTATAAAGTTAAAGTAAAAGCCCTACCTGCACTCATTCCTCCAGACTCTGCTGGCACTGGAAAACTGATTCTGGGGCATAATCTTCACATAGCGAAGTCTGTCCTGTCTCTCCGTTTCTTCTCCTTTCTTCCTGCCTCTTCTTGCAAAGCACATAATCCCAAAATTTGTAGTAGATTAAATGAAGATATTATAAATTAAAGCAAGATTTCAGGATAATCCACACTGCGTAGTATTCATCCAATAAAAATCAATGGTCTATGCAGCAACATGGAATACTAGGTATGAATGATCTATCAGGTTAACGTTGGTGGGTAGAGGGGAGACCCTGGACCAAATTATTGGTTACATATATCTGTTGAAAAATTTGGGGATTTATTTGTTGACAAGTGTGGATTCGAGTCCTAACCCCACTATTAATCAGCAACATGATTGTGAGGCTTTTCAAGCCTTGAGTGTCCCTATAAACAGAGGTTTACCTCCTTTATAGTGTTATGAATCCTTCATAAGATAATGAAAAAACACTCAGTTAGCTTCCTAATGCATCTGTAACAAATGATTACAAACTTAGTGCTTTAAAACAACACACGTTTATTCTCTTATAGTTCTGGAGATCAGAAGTCCCAAAATCAGCCTTACCGAGCTAAAATCAAGGGATCAGCAGAGACATTCCTTCTGGAACCTCTAGGAGAGAACTCATTTCTTGCCTCTTTCAGCTTTTGCAGGCTGTCATCTGTCATTGTTTGGTTTGTGGCTGCATCACTCCGATCTTTGCTTCCCTCATCATTTTGCCTGCTCCCCCCTTTAGTCTCCTCCCTTCTGCTGATAAGAAACTTTGTGATTACATTGGACTCACCACGATAATCTACCAACGCCAAGATCATTAACTTCAGCACCCCTTCAAAGTCTTTTGCTGTATAAGCCACATATTCACAGGTTCTGAGAATAAGTATGTAGACATCTTTGGGGAGTTGTTATTCAGCCCATCGCATGTACTAAGAACAGGTATTGGCACAAGTAGGCATGAAACAAATGTCAGTCCTGTAACCTCTCCTAAGGGAGGTAGACCTTATTACTCTTCTCCCAAATTCCTAACACCTTGGACACTTTTCTCAAAGGTCCATAAGAAATGCTCTAGGAATCCTCTAAGAGTATAATGGAAAAGTCTTAAATGCCATATGAAGACAGAAATGATATACTTATGTTGTGTATTCTTTTTCTTCGGTGAGTGTTTAGTTTGTGGTGTTTTCTGAGTATCTGAATTATGTTTGGAAAGCACCTGGAAGAAAACCAAATTATACAGGCAATTGTAAGTGTAAAACTATCACAATTGAAGAGATATTTTTTCACTCAATGGGCCCTGAGGCTGGTCACAGAAAAGCCATTTTGATTTTGAGAATGAGAGAATCATCCGAATTTTTAGAGTTTGTAAGAAACTAGGCCTTACCTTATGAGCAAGTTGGAATTGCTAGGTATTTTCAGTCACTGATTTAATATTCTTTCAAATTGCACTGACATCATAATCATTTATCTTCCACGAAAGCAGAGGGAGGCTCAAATGGTTTCAGTTTCACTCTGTTAAAAATGGTAAAGTCCTATCCTTCTGCTGATGTCCGCTGTAAAGTGATCATTCATACTGCCATCACATGAAATGAACCAACTAAATCAAAATATTTTTCATAGGGGAGTAGCCTAGGGAAGTGAAAGAAACAGCATGCCGGACTTCTCATGCTGAGCTATTTTTGGATGGCCTTCTTCAAGGATCAGTTTAAAGCTAACTTCTACAACAAAGCTTTCCTCAATGAGGCAGAAAAAATGCAGAACACCACACATACTTAACAAAGGTAGTCAGCTGACTGCACCTGACTTTACTCTAGAAAATACTGGGTTTATTCTCCACAGCACAATTGCTACCAGGAATAGTAATTATGAGAAAAATGCATGCTTCGTTGATTGACTCCTTCACTTAGTCATCATTTCATCAAAAATCTTTGAGAGACTCACCAATTTTTTCATTCATTTCTTCATTGAATTATTTGTTTTTCCATTTTCTCAATAATCAATTTGTATATTAATTAATTCACTCACTCAACAAGACTGCATTGAATACCTTATCTTGGCTCACATTGTGTTGGGTACTAGAAGAGTACAGGTAAATCAAAAAGATACATAATCTACCATCCCACTTCTTGGCCCATTCTTCAGTTAGATGACTGAGAAGAAGACACAGAAGCTGAGCTAAGAGAGGCTTTTAAAAATTGAGTGTGATAAAGGTATATTCTTGAGGACGAAAAGTTGCAATTCTAGTTTTAGAAATGAGAAAGTAAACAGGGATAGCAGGAAGGGAAATAAGTACCTCAGATAAAGCAATACAAAAGAAAACAAAAACTGAGTTCCTAGGAATATTGTATTGACTACAAGTAAATGATATCTGATTTTAAATACTTCATATAAACTAACAAAATGAATTCTCCTAATGATTTCAGAATATAGGTATTGTATTCCCATTCTAACACTGAGACACACAGATAAATAATTCTGGTCAAGTTCACATGGGAAGTGTGGAGATAAGATTAGCATTCAGGCATTTGACTCTAAACACCATGTTGTAAACCATTAGGTAATATGGCCATAGAGAGGGAAAAGTGAGAGAACATGGTCACTATGACTGTTCATAGCAATATTTAATCTGAGAATGGGTGTCTGTGCGGTTTATGGGAAGGTAATATATAGAGGAATGGGTCCTGGCATCCTGGCATACCCATACATTTTGCTGCTACATTTCTGATAGAGATAACATAGAAAAATAATTCCAAATATTTAAATATCTGATTCAGAAAAAAACAGAAATGGGTGATGGGCTTCCAGTGATCTTAGGTCTGAGACTCTACATCACCTCTGACTTTGGGGTGGATGTGATAATGAGATAATCCAAACCCATCTGAATAGCTAGTATTCGATTACGGAGAACCAATTAATCACTTAAAATTCCAAGTTTGAAATATTTCTTTGATCAACCCAAACTTTAAAACCATTGTCTTTTAAGTCTGAAGTAATACTGGATATTTTCATGTGAGATAAGTGATAACAACAAATTGAAAGAAATAATTACTAAGACATTTATCACTAGTTCTCTCTTTGCAAATTGTGTGTGTGCACCATTCATTTGAAACAATTGTCTAAGTTTTGGTTCTGCTTTGGAAGCTAAGGAATGTGTTGAGCTTTGGAATTCCTTTCATGTGGAAAGAATCCAGCTCCTGAGGCCTGTTGACGATGGACAAACATTCTTCCCAGAAAGAACATAAGGAGGACTTCCATTTTCAGTTTGTTTAAGTGACTCTTGATAGAAGCACCCAAATGCAATGTTTTCTATGAGCAGTGCAAGAGCTTCTTCTGTCAAGACATAAATAGTTGGCACAAATTCCACTTCAGTTACTTTAAGTGCATGTTCCCAGGGCACATAACTTGTTAAATAGTCTTCAGAGTTTTCTGCATTGTGGCATCGGGTACTACTTTTCTTTCTTTGAATTCCAATAGCACTTTTTACCAAAAGAAAAAAAAAATCTATGCCATGGGGACACCATGAAAACAGAAATTGTTACAATCATTTTTATGTTATTGGCACTTATTGATGCCAGTGATCAATGGAAAGATGGATGAGTAAATAGATGTCTGAAGGAATAATAATGAATGAAAAGCTTTTGTCTATAATTGAAGTGAAACAAGTATCCTTTTTAGGAGATTCAGCAACCCCCAAATTTCTTGTCCCCATGTTAGATGAATATGAATTTTATAAAGGGAGTTTATGCATATTGTTACAGAAGGAAAAACATTTAAATTTGGCTATTTTGTAGATGATTAAAGTAGGAGACCAAGAAAGTCAGTAATTAGGAGGCACTGTGAAGATACGGGAAGTGGTTTACCGTGAATGTAGTCAGGGGATGTTGAAGCAGGGTTCCATACTGTTGTTGTTTCTTTTATTATGTTTCCTTGTCTTCTATCTTGTGTCTTTTATTTTAATATTCTGTCTTATTCCTATACAAAACTTTCCAATGGCTTCCGGTGGATCTATAATAAGATTCCAACCCTTTAACCCAGATTAGAAAGCCACACTTCACCTGGTCCCTGTTCACATCGATGGCCTTGCCTGCTTCTATACCCAACTGTGCTCCTTGTTCACTTTTCAGGGCTTTTGAACAAGTTTTGACTAGAATTCTCCTTCATCTTCACCTTGCTGAATCCTTATCCATCCTCAGGTCTTAATTTCATTCATTCCTCAGAGAGGATTTCCTCGAACATTCTTCAAACTCATCCCCCAGTCATTCGGTAACATCACATCCTATCTGAATTTCCTGCTTAAATCTTAACATGTTGGCAATGCCACAGGTTCACATCCCTGAACCTGAAATGAGCCTCAACCATCTCAAGTCCTTACAGGAAGTATGTAGGTAAAGAAAGTATCTTGGAAGTGTATCTTCCAGCCTCAGCTGTTCTGTCTCTCAGCTATTCAAGTCGTCCTATGGGGTAAACAGCATCTTCTCTACAGAATCCCTGTTTGTTAAACAGCAACAGGAAAAAAAAAATTAAAACAAAAAACTCCGAGTTTCCACTGTGGCACCATGGGTTAAGAATCTGACTGCAGTGGCTCAATTCACTGCTGAGGTGTGGGTTCCATCCCTGGACAGCGTAGTGGGTTAAGGGACCTGGTATTGCTGCAGTTCCAGTATAGGTTCTGCCTGTGGCTTGAATTCAGTCTCTGGTCCGGGAACGTCCATATGCAACAGGTGTGGCCATAAAATAAACAAAAAGCGTAGCAACAGATAATAAAAACACGGATCACAATCTGTGATTACTTTATTTGTACTGTTTGGGTTTTTTCTTTTTCTTTCCTTTTTTTTGGTCTTTTTAGGGTGGTGCCCTCAGAATTTTGGAAGTTCCCAGTCTAGGGGTCAAATTGGAGCTGCAGCTGCCAGCCTACACCACAGCAACAGCAATGCCAGATCTGAGCCATGTCTGCAACCTACACCACAGCTCATGGCAATGCCAGATCCTTACTTAACCCACTGAGAGAGGCCAGGGATCAAACCCACATCCTCAAGGATGCCAGTCAGGTTTGTTACTGCTGAGCCAAAATGGGAACTCCTGTTTGTATGGTTTTTCAAAATCTCTACCCTCTTTCAAATACATCAGTTCCACGACAGAGTAAACTTTGTTTTCTTTATGCTGTGTTCTTCATACTGTACCCGATACATAGTAGGTGTTCCCCAAGCATTTGCTAAACAAATAAATTAACTACTTTGTTAACTGAGATGGAGAATTTTACGTTTTTAATCTCATCAAATCCATTTGGTGATTCTGTGAATTAGTATTCCCATTTTCCGGATGAAGAAACTAAGTATGAGAAGGATTAGATAGCTTTCTTAGGTTGCAGAGGTAATCACATCACACAATTAGAATGCAAGAGAATTTTAATTTGAACTCTTTTGTCACAGTGTTACGAAAGGAATTATTGTATTAACCTGGTCTCCAAATACACCTTCAACTCTAACAGGCTATAGTAGAGTGCTTAAGAGCTTTACACTTTGGAGCTAGACAGCTATGGTTCTAAGCCAGGCTCTTCTATATTTTAGTTTTCTGATCCCACCTCGATTTCCTAATTTTGAAGATAGAACTGTAATTCTGTCTAATTACAGGGTGTTTTGAAGATTGAATAAGTGAATTTATCTTAAACATTTATACCAGTGCTTAGCACATGACACATGATCTGTAACTATAAGCTATTATTATTTCCATTATTATCATTATAGTGTATGATATTTATGGAAGGTTCAGTATCTCTCTGATAACTAGATATGGTTACCAGACTTTTTGCCAATATTACATGTAGAATATTTGTCATAGTATAGGTCAACACGTATCCATGTTATAAAGCAAATGTTTATGAGTGGAACCATTATATTTTTCTGAGATATGCGGTCTAAATGAACACTGTGAATTTTTGTTGTTGCTTTTTGTAGTTTTTAATGAGGAAAAAGTTCTCTCTGAAATTAAAAGTTATATAATTTAAATCTGGAGACTGCCTTGGAGATGATATCAGTCAACTCTCATTTTTAAAGTAAAGACACTGATGACAACAGAGGTGTGAAGTTTCATTTAAAGTCACGCAGGCAATTTTCCTTGGGGCAGAACAGAAGCCAAGGTGGCCTGAGTCCCATTCTGGTGCTTTTCAGCCTCATCACGTCCTCACAGTGCCAACATGCCATTGGTGATGGAGAAAAGGTTTTTTAGTGAACTAGCTATCAAAATGTGTGCAACATCTGCTTAGTACTCTGTGGAGGGTGAGAACTCAATCAGTGACCATCGAGAGCCCCACATCCTTCTCTCCATCAGCAAAAATGGTAATAATGATTCCGTAGAGAAGGAGGGAAATACCTAATTCTTCAAGTTTAATCTCAGGTCATGAGGCGCAGCCCATACTTAGAAGAAATTAAGGATATTGTAGGATATGAGATAGATTTTAAAGAGTGTGCCTTCTCTGATGCCTCTGAAACTGTAATTAGTGGCTTGAAGCTCCTGGCCACAGCAGTCTGAGCCTTCCTACAGCAAACAGCTGTCTTCCTTTTTTAGGAAGCACTATATAAGGCATGCAAACCACATGGATTTCCTTTGAAGCAGCTAGAACTTTTGTCAATATCAACTTTTATCTCCCCCTTTCCTTTCAGACCCTCTGAGAAGAGATCTTATCAAAGAGAGAATCAAAGGAAGTTTCTGGTGTTACTATTTCCCAGGCAACTTTCTGGAATTAAACATGGAGCCAGATTCCTGACAGTCATGATGTGGCTTGCACTAGTGTTTTCCTCCAACCATCTTTCCAGAATATATCTTTAGGCTGTGTGGACAAAAGTCAAAAAGGGCTTTCACCACTGCCCTATGTTTTCAGAACCTGAAAATCCATTATATAAACATATATATTTCTTTCTTCCTTCCTTTCTCTCTTTCTCTCTCTCTCTTCCTTTCTTTCTTTCTTTCTCTCTTTCTTCTTTCCCCAAGGCCCATCATAGGTAAACACAAATAGACAAACTACCTCTCTTTCTCTATTTTCAGCAGAACTCTAAAAATCTTTCAATTTTAATATGAGCTCTTCAGAAGTTCTTGAAATTACTTCAGGAGACTGAATCACCCTGTAATTATATCGTATGAGGGAATAAGTATGGCAATATGGCCAGGGTGGTTGTTGTCAAACCTAAGGAATGACTTTTTATATGACAGCATTATAGAAATAGAGTACTATCAAGGAAAACAGTTTTCTCACAAATATGCCACTTCTGAACTTAAAATGAATCTCTAGCGTGAGGGTGTTTTGTTGTTGAAAATGCAGATAAGTTTAGAGATGGACTTCAGTCAGGATTCTTGATTGTCTTCAGCAGAAAACCATTCTGGTTAATTTAAGAAAAAAAAATACCAGAAATGATAAACAAAGAGGCTAAGGAATGTGCACACTCACAGGAAGGTCATGATAGCTTATGCAGCTAATGTCAGCAAAGACCTTTCCTTGCACCAGGTTCTGTTCTAGGAACATTTACTCATTCAACCCTTGAAGCAGTATTATGGGATAATGACTATTATTCCTGTTTTACAGATGAAGAAATCAAGGCAGTCCTTAAAACCTTTGTCCAATGACATTAAACTACTAGATAGTAGAACTGGGTCCACAGTAAAGACCATGCTATTAGGAATGTCCTTCTCAGAATGCCACTCCTGCTTCCATGACTCAGCACATAGTACTTCTCTACCACCACTTTGACCCCACTGGGCACCGGCAGTGCCGTGCCTCACTTGTTCCAGATTTGGATTATCTCACATCCATGACCTACCTTCTGGGAGATTAAGAAGAAAGTATTCAGCCTTTAATGGCTGGACTCATTTGATAACAGATTTCTCAAAACTAGAAATGAAGTTCAGATGCTTAGCAGTCAAAAGAGCGCAACAATCCCTGCTGTTTCTAACAGTAACTACTAATCCCTTTGGATGAACAATCCAAGCCCTACTCAAAGACAACCGTACGATGTAGTAAAGTTGCCTCTGTGGATAATGCTAATTGATTACAAATGTGAATGATCTGGTTTCCAAAAATACCATTTTGAATTCCATCCCAAACATAAATAATGTACAATAAGTAAAAGAAAAACTGAAGACAATAATAGTACCCTTTGAAAGAGATTTAAAATGGGTTGATAACTAATACTATGGGACATTGACTCTAATTCATAACTATTTCTTCCAATATAAACTTGAAAGTTAGATAAACCAAGAAGTAAAGGTTGGAAAGGACTGAGAAAAACAGCAAGCAAGCGAGATTTCTACTGTAGAATGCTTTTGACATGGTCCAGTTACTGCGTCACAACTTCATGTTTCTTAATCTTGGCAACAGAATAAAGTCCTCAGCAGAAGGGCTTTTTTCAAGTCCAAAACATGACACTTCAGAGTTCTAACCATAACTTCTCTTTTTATGTCTACGGGATTTACAGTGTTTGCAGATGGAAGTAATTTAATACTGTGGTGATCTTTCATCTAGCCTGTTTCCTTTCAGTGACCTTATGTTTACTATAAGAAAACACCAACAAGGTGTCTGATTTCTTCATGGAAAAATGGCAACTATTTAAAACAAAAGGATTCTGTCTAGAGAATCATAAATCTTTCACTGTTTCTGTAATTTAACCAAAAAAAAAGGCTTATTTGTTCCGTGAGGAGTGTTTGCCTGCAAGACAAGGCCAATTTGACTTTCTCATAAAAAATACATTTTTGGGGGAGGGGGAAGCCAGCAGTGGACTAAAAAATCACTGTTCTATCTGTGGCAGAAGAATCAAATCTTTTCATTTTCATGGCTCTGACTCAAACTGTCCATAAGTTATCAGTTTGAAAGAAAACCCCAGAATCCTTCCTGGCATTTCCCAGGATGCTTTGAAAATGATAGCAAGTGCTTTGTGCCCTTCACACATTTCTACTTCTGCATGTGTGATTCCTGCTGATTTTAAAGCCTGTTCTGCACCCCAGAAAGCAGACTCTTCCTGGAATGAGAGAAGCTCTTGGTAACCACAGCAACACACCTTTCCAGGGAATCTTCCCATTGACATTTGATAGGTCGAGTCATAAATAATGGAATAAAATCTTTCAGCAGAAGACCAGAAGCTGCAACTGGAACACACAGGAAATGGATAACAGCTGTCTTTAGGGTGATGAGATGCAAAATGCCTTCCTACATTGGAGGCAATTTTCCACTAAGAGGGAGAATTTGAATCTGAAGTGTTCATTTTGTTTACACCATAGATCAAAGAGATGAAAATGCAAATACTCTTATGAGTGCACTTCTACAACCGAAGATGTATTAGAGACTAATTAAGAGTGTAGATTTGACCTCTATGTATGAATCACTTATTCAAGGATTATTTTCAAATACGTGTTTTCGTGATATTGAGCAGGCCTTCAGCTAGAATAAAATATATTATTTTAAACAGGAATTATGTGTTGAGTACCTAATGTAAGGCAAGCTGTTCCTGATCCTTGGAAGACAAATAGGGAACAAAGCACATGGGAGATACAGACAAGAAAGAAGAAATGTGTAAATAGGTACCTGAAGATTAGCTGGAGTTAATTAGGTGGAAAGTGGGGACAGTAAGGAGTGAGTCCCAGGCAGAGGAAATAGCCCAGGCAAGGACTTAGATGTGGAGAAACCGTCGTGTATTGAGGAACTGAAATTGCTTCAACATGTTGATCTCTGGCCAAAAAACTTATTAATTCAACATTCAAAACTATCTCTCTTTTTTTTAGGTTCCTGTGATAAAGCAGGAAATGTTCCAGGTGTTTGGGGGTATTACCATCAGCAAAACAGAGAGGGAATATTTCTTGTCTTTGTGGAGCATATCACACAATTCATCTTCATGGTCGCATCTTCCCTTCTCCTATATTCTTACTATAGAGGGAAGATGGGGTGATTATATCACAATGGCAACCACTGAAAATCTATTGCCTTAAAGTTTTGGAGTGGTAGAAAATTATCCACCTTTAATTTGAATGGATGTCTGGAATCAGTAAAAATGAATGAGACCACTTAAATGCACCAAGTACTCTGTTGGGTTCAAGCCCAAAAATATTTCTATTTTTGTAGAAATACAAAATTGATTATATATTATAGATTCAATTTCGTCACAATCATAATCCCAGCAAGGTATTATTATTATTATTATTATTATTATTATTATTATTATTAGTTTGGGATAGTGGCAAGCTGATTCTAAAGTCTACATGGAAAGAAAGGCAAAAAGCCCAGAATTAGCAACAGGATTCAAAAGAGAAGAATAAAATCAGAGGACTGACACTATCCAACTTAAAGACTTATATAAAGCTACAGATATCAAGACAGTGTGGTATTTATGAAAGAAGAGACAAAAAGATCAATGGAATAGAATGGAGTCCAGAAACAGACTCACATAAACATAGTTAACTGATCTTTGACAACAAAGCAAAGATAACACAGTGGAGAAGAGACAGTGATAGAATACATGAACATTCATATGTGAAAAATAATCTAGGCACAGACCTTATATCTTTTACAAAAGTTGGCTCAAATTATTATGGATCTAAATTTAAAATGCAAAACTATGAAACTCCTAAAAGATGACATAGGATAAAATTTAGGTGACCTTGAGTTTGGTAACGACTTTTTCTTAGATACACACCAAAAGCATGATCCATGAAAGAAAAAAAAAAGATTAAATTGGACTTTATTAAAATTAAAAACTTCTGTTCTGCAAAGGACATTGTTCAGAGAATGAAAACACAAGCCCCAGGGTAGTAGAAATTCTTTGCAAAATATAGAGCTGAAAAAGGATTGTTATCCAAAATATACAAAGAACTCTTAAGGATCAACAAGAAGAAAACAAACTTTCCAATTAAAAAAAATTGAGTAAAAGCCTAGAAAGTTAGATGTAAAAAAAAAAATCACAGAAATTAGAACACTCTCTCACATCATTTACAAAAATAAACTCAAAATGGTTTAAAGACCTAAATGTAAGACATGACACAATAAAACTCCTAGAAGAGAACATAGGGAAAACAATCTCTGACAGAAATTGTAGCACTGTCTTCTTAGATCAGTCTCCCAATGCAAAAATAAGTAAAAGTGAAAATAAACAAGCAGGATCTAATCAAACTTAAAAGCTTTTGAACAGCAAAGGAAACCATCAATAAGATGAAAAGACAACCTATGGAATGGGAGAAAATATTTGTAAATAATGTGAATAATGAGGGGCTAGTATCCAAAAAATACAAACAGCTTATACAACTCAATATAAAAAAAAAAAATCCAATCAAAAAGTGGGAATAAGACCTTAAACAGACATTTCTCCAAAGAGGACATGCAGATGGCCAAGAAGCACGTGAAAAGAGGCACAACACTGCTAATTCTTAGAGCAATGCAAATCAAAACTACAAAGAGATATTTAATCTCTCACTTGCTGGAATGGCTATCATCAAAATCTCTATAACTAATAAGTGCTGGGGAGAGTATGGGAAAACAAAACCCTCCTATACTGTTGTGGGATTGTCAGGGGGTTGAGGATCTGGCATTGCCATGAGCTGTGGTGTATGACATACAATGCTTGGATCCCGCGTTGCTATGGCTGTGGTGTAGGCTGGCAGCTGCAGCTCTGATTTGACCCCTAGCCTGAGAACTTCCATATGACACACAAAAAAGAAAGTGATTGTGTGTGTGTGTTTTTGTGTGTGTGCATATGATTGGGTCATTTTGCTGTCCAGCAGAAATTGACACAGCATTGTAAATCAACCATACATCAATAAAATTTTAAAAATAAAAAAGGCAAAAAAAATGGAATTAACAGATACAAACTACTATACATAAAATAAATGAGCAATAAAGACTTACTGTAAAGCACAGGACACTATATTCAGTATCTTGTAATAATATATAATGGAAAGTAATTTGAAATATATATATACCAGAATCACTTTACTGTAAATCTAAAATTAACACATAATAAACTATAACTATACTTCAATTTTTTAAATGAACAAAAGATCTGAACAGATACTTCACCAAAGAAGATATACAAATGGCGAATAATCATATGAAAAGATGTTCAATATTATATGTCATAAGGGAATTACAAATTAAAACAATAATGAGGTACCACTACACATCTATTAGAACGGTAAAATTCTGAAACACTGACATCACCAAATGCTGGCAAGGATGTGAAGCAATAGGAACTCTCATTCATTACTGGTGAGAATGGTACAGAAGTTTTGGAAGACACTTTGGTAGTTTCTCACAAAACTAAATACACTTTTACCATATAATCCAGCAATTGTACTTTTGACATTTTCCCAAATGAGTTGAAAACTTATACCCATGCAAAAACCTGCACACAAGTGTTTATAGCAGCTTTATTGATAGTTGCCCAAACTTGGAAGAAATCAGGATAGCCTTCAATAGATGGGAGTTACTGTTGTGGCTCAGCGGAAACAGATCTGACTAGTATCCATGAGGATGCAGGTTAGATCCCAGGCCTTGCTCAGTAGGTTGAGGATCCACCATTGCCAGGAGCTGTGGTGTAGGTCACAGATGCAGCCTGGATCTGGCATTACTGTGGCTATGATGTAGGCCAGCAGCTACAGCTCTGATTTGACACCTAGACAGTGAACCTCCATATCCCACAGGTGTAGCCCTAAAAAAAGACCAAAAAAAAAAAAGAGAGAGAGATAGCCTTCAATAGATGAATGGATAAACAAAGTGTGGTACATTCAACAATGGGATATTATTCAGTAATAAAAAGAAATACGCTACCAAGGCAAAAACCATACAGAGGAAATGTGAATGTATATTCAAATAAGTGAAAATGCTACAGATTGAATGAGGCCAACTACATGCCATTCTGGAATAGGACAAACAGTAAAAAAAAAATCAGTGGTGGTCAGAGGTTCAAGAGCAAGGGAGGAGAGATACCTAGGTCAATTAGTGGGGACCTTTAGACAGTGTAACTCTTCTGTATGATACTGTAATGGTGGATACATGGAATTATTTATTTACCAAAACACAGAGAATGTAGGTCACAAAGAGTGAACCCTAATGTAAACTAGGAATGTTGGTTGATAATTATAGGTCAAGGTGGGTCCATCAGTTATAGCTAATGTACCACACGAACGGGCAAGTTTGGTGACAGGGAGAGTATGTGTAGAGGCAGAGGAGGGAGGGTATGTATGAATTCTGTGCTTTCCATGCAATTCTGTTTTAAATATAAAACTACTCTAAAAAACAAATTCTATAAATTTTAAAAATGAATAAGAAATATGCAATTGTTCTTCATCTTAGCTCTTGATGACCAGTGTAACTCAGGATACCAATCTATCTATCTGTGTCTGTTTGCCTTTCTATCTGTATTTCCACCTATTTTTCTGTCACATATGAGTCTACCTCTTTACATATTTGCCCAAAATTATGATTTGCATTATAATAGAGGAACCAAGAAAAATGTATGTGAACACAAGAAACATACACTGAAATTAATCCTCCTCTGGTTTGGCATCTAAAGCCAAAAAAAGAGCTAAGAAGAAGAAACATTTGTTTTGACCATGAAGGATGAATAGGAGCCCACCAGATTAAAAGCCATGAGGAGCAGAGGAATCTATTTAAGTGAAATGAGGAGGCATAAAAGTCATCCTAGAAAGTGTAACTAGAGCAAAGGCATATGGGACAAATAAGCAACAGATAAATTGATTTTAGTCTGGAGCTAGACTGTAAAGGGCCCTCTAGCATCAATGCATTGAGTGCCTATTCCTCATTTTGTAAGCACCCTACAACAACCCTGCAAGACAGGTACTATTCAGCTTGATGTTGCTAAAGGGGACACTATTTTCAGGGAAATGCCCTGACTTGAATCCCAAATTCAGAGGTCTTTCCAAGGAGTTCGGTGAGCCTCAAAGGGGCTGATGAAAGAAATGTTGTTCTCTCTCCAGCAAAGGAGATTATTCCAGGATGCTTTGATGCTTTTTTAGATATTGTAGAGGAGTTCCCGTTGTGGCTCAGTGGGTTAAGAACTCAACAAGTACCCATGAGAATGAATGTTCGATCCCTAGCCTTGATCGGTGGGTTAATGATCCAGTGCTGCCACAAGCTGCAACATAGGTCACAGATGCAGCTTGGATATAGCATTGCTGTGGCTGTATCTGATTTGAACCTTAGTCTTGGAACTTCCATATGCCACAGGTGCAGCCCAAAAAATAAAAATAAGTACCTGTTGAACTGCCCTCCACCCCCATATTCCAACACACCATGGAGCCAACACACCGAGGAGATTCTGGTCCTCTCCTTGAGCTGCAATGACAATTCTAGGAGGTACTGTTATTGAAATAGTCAATTCCTCAGATATCGAGGGGCTGGAAATAAACAGAAAATCACAGGGTTATAGGCAACCATGCCATTACAGAGGTGATACTGGAGTGGTGATGAATGTAAGTTAAAAAAATTCATACCTGCAGAATTGTGTGTGGGTGTGTTGGGGGGACAGATGAGTGAAGATATTCCACCCCTGGCAAGGAAATCATGCAGAAGGGGACTTTGGTAAGTAGGTGTAAAAGAGGATGGAAAAGAAAGGAGAAGGTCCCTCCTGTAAACAATGCCCCCACACCATGGAAGCAGCCCACGAGAGCTTTCCATTCTCATCATTCAGAGGATGGATGAGGTGTTTGGTTATCTCACCAGGCGACACTGGTACCTTCTTATTATACAAACAGAGCATTTGATAAATATTTTCAGTATACCACACACTGGATCTGATTTTTACAGATCAATAAAATGGGACAAAAACTGAGACTTAAATAGTTCAGGTGATTCAGATAGGAATCATAACAAGATAGAAACACAAACCCCCTGACTCCAAAGCCTTAGTCGTTCTTAGATACTAACTAACGATGTTGGATTAATTTAGAGGTATTTTAGTGGTCGATCATGTGGCTGAATATTTAATCCAGTAGTAATCAGTTCAGGATGTTTCTCTGAAATAATTCCAATTAGTGTATTTTTAATTGCACATATACAAAAATTCATTTAATAATTCAAAAAACACTTACTTGGATTTAAATAACATTAAGTGCTTGCCACCCTCACTGGGTTGTGAGTTTTAGCAGCACAAATGGATAAATAGCGTGTAATGCAGGGTCTGGTGTATATTAATACTTAATAAATATTTTGCACATTAATCAGTCTCTTCTTACAAGACAGTTTGCTACAAGCTGTGTATGTAGATGTCAGGCAATGGTTATTGTCTTTCTATATCAGAGGAGTTAAGAGCACAAAAGAGGCAAGATTCAGCAGTTATAACTTTTCACTCTGTCCAGTAAACCCCACTTTGACAGCAGCCTTATGTCTTTTCCTAACAGTCAAACTTTCTCTCATCTGGCTTCCTTCTGTCCCTGTTCCTCTAGTAAACCTGTTTTCCTTTCTTTTCATCCATTCTTTTTCTTTTTCTCATAGTTTGATGTTGTATCAGCTACAGCCACCCCTTACAAATCACCTCTAACCTTCACTTCTCATATTCACTCCTGCTTATTTCACTCTTGATTCAAAGCATCAGGTCCCTGGAGGTTTGTCGTTCTAATAACCAGGCTTTTAGGCTCTTCTCTTGAGGCAACTGTGATTTTTAAGTTGGTTGAGACATAAAGATATCCAGACAGCTCCACTTTATGGGGTCTAATAATACAAAATAGACCGTTAAATGTATTAATTTGATTTACAAATACACTGCTGTATCATTGAGATCTCTGAGAGGAAATGTTTATATAATTATGCCTATATTTTAATAAAACTAACTGTATGTCTACTTAAGGCATGAGTTCTTTAAAGGAACATAATCTAATACTTAGTTTAAAATACTTTCAGCAAACTTTCAGTTGTACATGGCCATTGTTGCCTGTATGAATATTACTGCTAATTTTGTAAGCAAAGACAAATGGCTTGGATTTTACGGAAGTTATTTTAAAGTTCCTCATAATTTGCAATGAAAGTTTAATGTTTTATTTAGCATGTAATTATTCAAAGAACCAAGTGAAATGTATAGATACGAATAAAGGGACATTAATGGGAGCTGTTTCCTTTTGTGAAAATACTAGAAATAGAGTTTAGTCCATTACCAATTTAGGAAACATCTTCCAACACTATAAATTATTTGGATAAGATAACATGCATTTCCCCCCCACCCCACTCTGGAAAGCCAGGCCACTTTGAGCAGAAAACAGATTCAATGGCCATCGGCCCACAGAAACTCAGAAGGCCTCTCTGGCAGGGCATGAAGGAGTTTGATCCTTGGTCTAATTAGACATACTCCCTCTGGGACCCTGCTTAGAAGTCAAAGCTAAGGCTTGCCTTGTTCCCTCGCAGCAATGGGGAAATCCATTTCAAATCAGCAGTGTTCCCTTGATTTGAACACATTTGGGGGCTTGGAAGCATAGCGGAACAAACTCAAGGGTTCAGTCTGGATATGCCAGTTAGCAGAATTGGCAGGCACTCCTCCTAAGCTTTTCAGTTTAAAGAGGCTGCTTTCCTCCCACAAGGAAGAAGCCAGAGCCATATGGCCCAGACCCCAAGTGGCTCTCCTCCACGGCTTGTGGTTTCCCTCAACCTTATTTCCCAAGCTTGAGGTCTGCCAGAAGTTCTGGGATGGCAGATACATATAGTCATGACTTTGTAGCTGGTGGGAAAGACAGACATAATTCAACTCCAAAGACAACGGATGGTGTGCCGACAGTGGGTCAGACGTCCTCCTGCACAGAAGGAGATGGAGAGGCCATCATCCTTACCTTTGTCTCTTATGGTTCTGTGGCTATTTCTATGGCTGTCCATTGATTCTTCTCCATACAAATAGAAGGACGCTTAGGGGAATACCGATATTACAATGTTATAAAAAATTAGAAAGCATGCCAAATTTGGAATCATATGACTCTGTTTGATCCCTGGTTCAGGCATTTACAAGTTTCTTGCAAACCCTACTTACTAAGTAAACACTCCTTGAATATGATATGTATTTTGTTCACAGTGCTAAGTTTTAAGGATAAAATATAAATAAGAAATGATCATTGTCTTCAAGAATTTTACGTCATCTGAGTTTACTCCTTTCTCATCTGCTGAAAATATCGTTATAATAGTTATTGACCTTTTTACCTCATTAAGCTACTTTGGGAATCATATTTGATAATTACATAAAAATGTTCGCTGTAAAATATTATACAAATATATGTGGTAGATTTGTATAGTTTATCATGTTTAAGTAATTTTCAAGGTATGAAGTATCCAAACCAGTATATCCTGCTATAAGAGAAATAAAACAAGAAAACCTTTCCAAAATTTCAGATTATTGTTTCTTCCTGTACAACAGTGGTTTTAAAAGTGTGGCTCTTGGATAAGTACTGTCAGCATCACCTGATCACCCAGGCACTTAGAAATGGAAATTTGGGGACCCCAAGTGAGACCTAATGAGTTAGAAACTCCAGGGGTAGGGACCAACCTGTGTTTTAACAAGCCCTCCACGTGACATATAACCCATCAAAGTAGAGAAAGCTTACTAGAGATCATCTTGTCTTTTCCCACATAACCATAGTGCCTTTCCAAGGTTAGTGCCACTTAGGCAAGCAGTTTTTCAAAGATCTCTGAAAATACAGGGTTCGAATCTGAGAAGAGACGGAAATTCAAGGGAAGTCTAATTCACGCAACT
The DNA here is from genome assembly GCA_004024745.2 of Catagonus wagneri. Lineage (NCBI taxonomy): Eukaryota > Metazoa > Chordata > Mammalia > Artiodactyla > Tayassuidae > Catagonus > Catagonus wagneri. The sequence continues at coordinate 7,104,974 of PVHT021183710.1, read as the reverse complement.
TCACATAGCTTCATCTTTCACTGACCAGACATCCATTCACCAGACATTTACTGAATAAACACTATGTGCCAGACATTGCCTCCGACTGTTTTGTTTGTTTGTTTGTTTGTTTGTTTGCTATGCCTACAGCATACGGAAGTTTCCAGGCCTGGGACTGAACCCATGCCACAGCAGTCATAATGCCAAATTCTCAACCTGCTGAGCCACCAGGGAACTCCTGCATTCAATTATTTTTCATAACTCTCACGTGGCCCTGACTTATTCAAATGTCTTTATATATTTTTTAAAAATTTAAAGATATATTCAGACATTGTTATTAAGACCTGGAAGATAACTTTATCAATTTTTTTTTTTTGCTCTAAGATCCATTTCTTTTTTTTTGTCTCCCTATTTTTTATTGTCTTTTCCATCAATAAAAAAACAGAGAAGACAATGGGGGCTGATACATTGAAGCATTTTCCCCATGTACAACAAGACTTTATTGAAAACTCTCCATGGGAAGCCTGTCTTTATTTTACTGCAATTCTGCAATAACCTGGCAACTCTGAAGAGGCAATTCTGTTCTTGAAAGCTGAAACATCTTATTGCTTGCCAAAAGCAAGAGGGACCTGCGATTGGGGATTTGAGGAGATTTTATGTAGTTGGAGGAACATTCCCTTGATTATATTCTCTTCAGAGACCAGAACCAAGGTATTCAGAAACAGCTGTGTAGCAGGAAGCTGCCGGGTTAGATGCTGCATATTCAATTAATTGGCCCCATACAAACCTTCCTGAGAAGAAGCCTTCTGAGCAGTGGTTAGAACACAAGAGCTGAGCTTCATGTGTACCTTTTGTTTACAGCATTTCATCATTCCTTCACACTCTCTGATAGTTAATTTGGGAAAAATAAATTGAGTTCTTACGTTGTCCAGCTTCCTCTTTTTCTTTTTCTGTATTCCTATGTCATTTCTGCTTTACTTCTCAGAAATTTTCAGGGCCTTTATAAAGTAGAAACAAACCCAACAGAGTTGACATGCAACATGGTGAGTCTGACCTAATATGTCTCCCTCCCAGGATGTCAAGCTTATATGGTGGCCATTTATTAATGTACTTTAACAACTCCCTTTCCATCTTATTGGGAAATCACCTAGAGAAGGTAATGATTGATGTAGAAAAGCATAAATAGAGTCAATACATCATATCGGTCTTAATGAATGCAAAAGCTATTTTGCTTCTGGGCAAGGGGATTGTAGTTTTCCGACTGCCCTTCAAGTCACGGTAAAAGGAAGGTTAAAAGAAAAATAAAGATTTGATAAGGAGTTCTCACTGTGGTGTGGCAGGTTAAGGATCTGATGTTGTCTCTGAAGTAGCACAGGTTAGATACCTGGCCCAGCATAGTGGGTTAAGGGTCCAGCGTTGCTGCAGCTGTGGTGTAGGCTGCAGCTGTGGTGTAGGTCATAACTGCAGCTTGGATTCAATCCCTGGTCCAGGGACTTCCACATATTGTGGGTGCAGCCAAAAAAGGAAAAAAAAGATTTAATAGTTTGTATGTTATTTTGCTTCTCTAGAAATTAGAATCATCTGAACCTGAAAGTAACTGCTGTTCATTATGTAACAAACTAAATTTACCTAACTGGACTGTGGGGTGCCCAGACATTTGCCAAACACATTCTGGATGTGAGGGTGTTTCTGGATGAAACTAACATTTGAATTGGTCGAATGAGGACACGCAATTGCCCTCTCCAATGGGGATGGGTCTCCTTCAATTAGCGAACTCTTTCTGCCTGAATGAGCTGGGCCTTAGGTCTTTCCTGACCTTGGTCCCAGGTTGAAACATTGCTACTTCTTAGGTTTTCAGCCTACCAGCTTTCAGACTGGAACTTACATCATCATGTCCCCTGGTTCTCAGGCCTTCAGACTTTGATTGGAATTATACATTTGCTCTCCTGAGTTTCCAGTGTGATGACTGCTGATCTGGGGACTTAGCTTCCATAACTGTGTGAGCCAGTTACTTATAATACATGTCTTTACATTACTCTCTTTCTCTTTCCTGTCACCCACACATACCATTGGTTCTGTTTCTAGAGTTCTCTGGAGAACTCTGAGTAATATAATCTCTGTACTGTAGGTATTATTATATCTCTAATTTATAGATAGGGAAATATACACTGAGAAGTTAGATAATATTTCATTCTTTTTATGGCTGAGTAAATATATATATATATATATGTATGTATATATACACACACATATACATATATATATCTCACCTCTTCTTTGCCCAGTCTTCTGTTGATGGACATTTAGCTTACTTCCATCATTTGTATATAGTGCTGCAATGAACATTGGGGTGCATGCAGCTTTATGGTTTTCTATTGTAGATGCCCAGGACTGGGATTGCTGGATCATAGGGTAGCTCTATTTTTAACTTTTTGAGGAAACTCCATACTGTTTTTCATAGTGGCTGCACCGATTTACATTCCCACCATCAGTGTAAGAGGGTTCCCTTTTCTCTACATCCTCTTCAGCATTTATCGTTTATAGAATTTTGGTGATGGCCATTCTGGCTGCTGTAGGGTGGCCTCTCATAATAGTTTTGATATGTATTTTTCTAATAATTAGTGATGTTGAGCATCTTTTCATGCATTTTTGTGGATGGGCCTAGAAATTATTAAGTGAAGTTAGACAGTGAAAGACAAAAATCATGTAATATCATTTATATGTGAAATCATAGAAAAAAAGGACACAAATGAACTTGTTTGCAGAACAGAAATAGAATCACAGGTTTTGAAATGCTTATGGTTACCAAAGGGGACAGGTGCAGGGGAGGGATGGACTGGGGGTTTGGGGGTTTGGGGGACTGGCATATGCACACTGGGGTATCTGGAATAGCTGGACAGTGGGGACCAACTATATAATACAGAGGACTCTACCCAATGTTCTGTAATAATCTATACAGGAAAAGAATCTCAAAGAGAATGGATGTGTGTATATGTATAACTGAATCAATTTGTTGTACAGCAGACATTATCACAACCTTGTAAATTGATTATACTTCAATAAAAATTTAAACATGAAAAAGGGCACAATAAAAATAAAATAAAATATGAAAAAAAGAAGTTAGGTAATTTTTTGTGGTGATTAAAGATATATCCACTGATCCTTTGATACTGTCCTCTTAAGAAGTGAGGCTTAATTTCTCTCCCCATGAATTTCAGCTGGACTTAGTTTTATCTAATGAATCGTGTGTGGCCAATGTGAAGGGATGTCCCTCTCAAGACTGAATAATACAAATATATGGCTTCTGTCTTGAGTTTTCTCTCTTCTGTCTCTCTAAAAACTTACTCCAGCAAAAGCCAGTTACCGTGCCCGTGAGCAGCATATGGAGTGACCCAAACAGTGAGGAATTGAAAGTCCCTGCTAAAAGCCACAATAGTAAGCTTGAATTCTCCTTCTTCTTCAGATGTTTCCAGTCTCCTGAAAGATCTTCAACCAAAACCAGCTAGCTAAGCCTTTCCTGGATTCCTGACCTTCATAAATGGTGCATGGTGAATGTTGGTTGTTTTAAACTGCTAAATTTGGGATATTTTGCAAGAGATAACAACCGCATTTGCCAAAGGTCACATAGTTTGTAAAAGTCAGAACCAGGATCCAAACCCAGATATTTTTAACCAGTACTTCCCGTTTCCTCTCATAATAGCACAGTTTCACACAAACCTACCATCATCACCCCAGCCCAAAATACCCTGATAAAAGAAGAGACCATGACCTCCAGATTGTACTTCAAACAGTTCCTTTCATGGATCTTCTTTAAAAAAGCAGTAAATCGGGAATTACCTGGTGACTTCATGGATTAAGGATCTGGTGTTGTCTCCGCAGGAGCCCAGGTCACTGCGGTGTCACGGGTTCAATCCCTAGCCCAGGAATTTCCACATGACATGGGTGTGACCAAAAATAAAAATAAATACATACAATAATTTTTTTAAATAGTAAATCAAAGTGATGGAATTTATTTTCTTCTTTAACAACAGACTTCAGAGATGTTCTCGTCAAACTTAGATGAGGGATTGAGGCTCAGCCAGAGACACTGTCATCTGAAAGAAGGTACAGGGGTGTCATTCATATTTTCCTGTTAGAAAATAGTATTTTGTGAGGCGCAATATGACTAATCAAGTCCTCTACTTAACTGATATCTAGTTTAAAAACTTGCTAATATCATTTTCAAAGAGTAATGACAGAATGACATAATAGTGCCCACTTCCTTAGGGATGCCTCTTATGACAGAATAATAAGCTCTGTGATGGACTGCAATTCCCCAAACTCTCCTTGATTCTTACCTTCAGGCCTTTGCAAAGGCTGCTTTCTCTGCCTAGAAAGCCCTTCCTCCCCTGACATTTTCTCCTCATCTAACTAAAATCCAAATGTCTCCTTTTATCCTTCAAGACCCAACTAGGTAATCAGTATTGCCTAAGATGCCTTCTTGTTACGATTTTACCCTCAGTTATCCCTTAGGTTTCAGCAGCAACTTCAATAGCATAATGCAGACTAAAAGCAAATTTTCTGGAAAAAAATGGATGCTGATGTAACTGAGCAGGATGCTGTGAGGCCTTCCCAGACTGGACCCCCACTCTGCTCTTCCACCTGCCTTATTGTGTATAGAAAATCTTCAGTCAAAGAATCAGTTTAATCAGAGAAATGAGAAAATACAGAGAAGAAGGAATATGGTCAAGCAAGACAAAATAATTTTCATTTAGCCATTCAACAATCAAGAACCTTTAGTTCTTCCTCAAGAAGCTGTTATGGAGCTGTTTTGCAGGTGCTAAAGCCCCCACCTGGTAGCAAAGTCAACTGTATTCTGCCCACAAACATGTAAACCCCAGACCAGAAAGCTGATGATGATGACTCCCAATTACATCATCACCAACCAATCAGGAAAATGTCCACAAGCTAATCATGCACTACTCTTTGAACATTTTAAGATTTCTCACTACCCCTTGGGGAAGTGGGGTGCGAGGCACAGTCCTTGAGGCATTAGCCTGCTGTGTTCCCTCTTAGCCTGGCAATTAAAGCTACTTTTTCTATTTCCTGCAACTCTGTCACCACATTTCTATTCTGCAACAGTGTCCAGAAGTAGCTGATATTTTGGCAACACTGATTTCAGCCAAGCTTATGCTTCATCCAAGATGTGTATCCTTGGATAAGTTTCCTAAACCCACTAAGTTTTCATCTTCTATCAAATGGAGACATTATAATTGTGAGGATTGAGTTACTTGATAATTGAGTATGGTGCCTGGCATATAAAAAGTCAAATAAATATTAGGTATTATTTTTATTGTGTTAGATATGTGTAGAAACACATGCAAATTTTTCAATTATTTTCTCTCTTAGAATAGATGTCTCTTGAATGGCATTTTGGTGTCTTTGTCTTTATAGCAGTGATGGCTGATGCTGTGGGAGTAAGAGATTTTCTTGTTCATTTATCTTCATTGCCATTTCATTTCAAAATATGTTCCCAAATGAGTTTTCCCTGCATTTATTTCTATCCAAGCAGCTTGCCAAATATTCAGGTCTTAAAACTTGAGTCATAATGACTCCCCCCGCCCCTGACACTTTCTTCCACCCCTTTTAAGGATAAATGTTTACCTGTTAACATTTTCTCCCTTTTCTTCATTCTGAGGGCATCAGAGCTAACCCAGCGCTCATTTCATATAATTCTCTTGCTTCCGTCACCTCTGGTGATTCACAGCTTTGCCTACTTTAGGTCTCTCCAACTCCGATCCTCTATTCTCCACGCAGATATATTTATTTCTCCCCAAATAGCTCTTATCGTATTACTTCCTCCTAAAAATAATTTATTGGCTGCCCACGTCTTAAAAATGGGAAATTTCACATATTTGTCACAGCTTATTGTGAAGATGCATTGCCTGTTTTTACCTTATTCATTTTCTCTCCTCTATTGAAACCGTATGGTATATGCTTTCATAGCATACTCCACACTTTTCCATCTCCAGGCTTTTAACCATTCCCTTTCCTCTTTCTAGAATGACCTCTTGCCCCAACGTCGCATGTGCAAATCAGGTCGTCTCAAAAAGACCACCTCAAATGTCATTTTCTCTATGAAACCTTTCCTCCTTACCTCACTCTTTTCTCAGGTCCAGATTCTGCAGTGTCTCCATCCTTGTATCTAAAGCTCTTTGCTCTTTGTTTACAAAATTTCTCTTATGCCTTATGTAATAAGCGTTTGTCCCTTTCCCCTTGCAAATTTTAAATTCCTTGTATTTTAACTACCTTGATAATCATCTCTCTTCTGAAGTTAAGCACAGAACTTTGCATCCAGTAAAGACTGAATTGAATAGTATTATATGACCAGTTAAATTCTTCATAATGTATATATAGTAAGAATTACATAAATAAAATTTAGAATAACATCATCTCATGCTCCTAGATTTTTGGCAAGTGCAAACACTGTTGCTGTTTAGCCATCTCTAGCATAAATATCTTTACCTAAATGTCATTGCAATGTGGAGAAACTGACTTTGTATGAATGTTTGGGAATGAAATTGCTGTCTGCTTTACAATTACTGGAAGACCAAACCTAGCTAACTCAAGATAGACTTTTAACAAGATACTTCCCAGTAATGATAATTGCTTTTGGGTCTCAAACTGACTTATTTACTAGCTTTTCAATTTGGAAGTCATTTCTTTTTAGGACATGAAGGGTTTTTGCACTGCCTGGGGAAATGGGCAGCCATCTTTAATTAGAATAAGGCCAGGATATTCAACATACACTCAGATTTGTGATATTTGTCATAATGCTAGGGTTAAGAGAGGAGAAAATGTGTGTTGGAGAAGGGTGAATGCACTCATTTTTTAAAACTTTTCTTAAGAGATTTCCTGAGTCAGTGGGAGAAAAGAAAGACAAAGAATGCTGATTTGTATTTGCTAAACATGTCATTGCATAGACTCAATGAGTATACTACCATGACTGCTGGCCAGCATAGAAAGTGTTCTCTGCAGAGTTACATGAAATTTAAAACTGCTCAAATGAGGAACAAATGGGACTAGGGAAATAAAATAAATGTTTTTCAAGTATATATTGTTAATTATTTTTTTTAAATTAGAGTTTACATCCACATTTGACCCAATAATTCTTAACCTTAATAAAAACGGCATGTTGCAGAATTCCCACCAGAAAGTTGAGAGGTATCTGGAACGCCGAAGACAGGTTTGGCTCCCAACACAAAAGGCTCTCGACTCCCAGAGGCAATATTTTTCTTTGAAAATTATTAAGCCCTTCAAATTTTGTTAATAAATCTGTTTGAAGTAAAAATGTGAGTTGAGGAGTGTATGCCATTACCAGCTACAAGCTAAAAACAGTGCCTAATCTTGTCTTCATGTTTTGGGTTTGTTCTTTATTCTCAAGGTGTTTACTACATTTGTACAAAAGTAAACAGGGAAATTCAATGACCTGGAAATCTCAAAAATTATCTTTAAAATGCAAGTTCATTTAAATTGAAAACTTTAGGGATTTTGGAATAAGCAACAGAATTTCACTTAGAAACATTAACTCAAACACAGATGTTAAAAAAAAAGGAAATTAGCTTTTCCTCATCTCTCTCTCTGGAGACCTGGGAATATTATCAAGGACTGAAATAATTAATTGTCACTGAAGGACACACTTATCAAATATCATTTACATCAAATTTGTGGTTCCTTTTTTCCTATACTTAATAACCAATTAAGATGTAAAAATGTGCCTGTTAATATCACCACCATGTTAATAGTGAAGCAACAATTTTGTGAAAGCTAATCTAGGAGAACATTCTGAATTTTCTTATAAAGGAAATTAACTTCAATAACCATCTTTCTGCCTGCAGAAGAAAATGAAATATACCGTTTCCATATGTGTCTATAACACATAAAACTATATTTGAATTTTAAAGGCACCTTAAAATAATAATTCAGCTTTACAAACTTGTCGTATCAAGAGAAAATTGTTTGCCCTAGAAAATCAGTATTCATTCCATCAATAATTGCTACTATAAGTATCTCTGAACAATATATTTCTTATTTCATTTAGTGGCTTTGGGGGGCTATTTTCTTTTTTTAGGGCTGCATCCATGTTACATGGAGGTTCCCAGGCTAGGGGCAAAATCAGAGCTGTGGCTGCTGGCCTACACCACAGTCACAGCTACACTAGATCCGAGCCGCATCTGCAACCTACACCACAGCTCATGGCAACTCCAGATCCTCAACCCACTGAGCAAGCCCAGGGATTGAACCCTCATCCTCATGGATACTAGTTAGGTTTGTTGACCACAGAGCCAAGATGAAAACTCCAATGGTTGTTTTCAAGATAAAAAATATGAGGCTGCTTAATACATAACAACCATTGGTGTTTTCATGAGCTGTGGTGTAGGTTGCAGTTGCGGCTTGGATCCAGCATAGCTGTGACTGTGGTGTAGGCCAGTTGTTTCCAGTTTGGAACTGTTATGAAGAAAGCTTCTCTGAACATTCTTTTACAAATATTTGTATGTACATGTTTTCATTTCTATTGTTAGATAGCTAGGAGTAGTATTTCTGTCCTTCAGAATTTGTTTATTTAAATTTATATGAAACGCTCATAGTAGCCCTTAGGCACTTTAAAGTGTTTTTCACATTTTACACTCCTTGCAATGTGTAATAAACCTAGTCCCTCCACATCTTTACTGAAAATTACTATTGTCATTCTTTTCAGTTTTAACCATCCCAGTGAGTATATTTAAATATCTTATGGTTTTAATTTTATTTCTCTAGCAACCAATATTATTGAGTACTTTTTCATGTGCTCATTAGCCATTTGTGTATCTTCTTTGGGGAAGTATTTTTTCAAATTTTTGCTGATTTAAAAATTGGATTACCTGTTTTCTTATTATGAATAATTTATATAACCTGGATAATGTATTTCGTTAGAAATAAATTTTTCAACTATTTCCTCTCAGTATGTGGCTTGCTGTCTCATCTTTGCATTTTCCTAACATCATCTTTCAAAGAGAGAATTTTTAAAATTTTGATTAAATATGATTTATCAAAGTTTGTTTTACATTAATTTCTTTTGGATCTCTACCTTTAAAAAATTGCTTACCACATGGTCACAAATATTTCTTTAGATATTTTCTTTCAGAACTTTTAGATTTTGTTTTTAAGTCCATGTTCCAGCTTTAATTTTTTTTTTATAATATGTGTTAATGTTTAAGAATTTTGTTACTTTTTGATGTAGATATCTAATTCCAGCAGTATTTATTGGAAAGATTTTCTTGTCTTCATTAAATTATTTTGGTACATTTGACAAAAATCAACTGTCTTTATATGTGTGCCCTATTTATGGAACCTATATTCTGTTATCCTTGCCTAGCCATGTCACACAATTTTTTTAGGCTTACATATTTCTTTTCCTTTTTTTTTCTTCTGGGACTCTAATTACATGAATGTTAAATCTGTTATTGTTCCTAACATATCTGTGTTCTCTGAGGTTCTGTTCAATTACCTTATTTTTTTCTATTCACTGTATCTCTGTTTTCGTCATATTGGGTGATTCAGTTGGATATGTCTTCTAGTTTACTGATATTTTCTTCTGTTATTTTCCTTCTGTTATCCAGCCCAGCCAGGATGTTTTATTGCTATGGTTGCTGTAACTGTATTTTTCAGTTCAAAACTTTACCGGACTCCACTTTATATCTTTTCTTGCCCTAGGGATTTCTAATTTTTTTTTCAAAGAATATGTAAATGCCTGCTGGATATTTATAATAGCTCTTTGTCTTAGTTGGCTTGGACCCCCATCACAAAATACCACAAACTGAATAGCTTGAATGACAGAAATTTATTTTCTCACATTTTTGGAGGCTGTAAGTCCACGTTCAGGCTGGCAGTATGATCACGCCCATGCGAGAAGCCTCTCATGGGCTTGCAGATCGCTGTCTTCTTGCCAGATCCTCACAAGGCAAGGAGAGAAAGAGAGCAACTCTCTAGTGTTTCATTTTAAAGGGGCACCAATCCTATCAGACCAGGGCCCTGGCCTCCTGAACTCATCTAATTCTAATTACCTCCCAAATACCCCATCTCCAACAGGGGGCTAGGGATCAATATATGAATTTGGGAGTGATGCAAACACTGAGTCCACATATCACTTTAAAATCCTTGTCAGAAAATTTCAACATTTGTGTCATCTCAGTGCTAGCATTTTCTGATTGGCTTTTCTCACTGATATTGAGGTTACGGTGGTTGTTGCTGTGATGAGCAGCTTTGGATTTATCCTATAATTATATATGAGTGTTATGTTACCAGCCCCTGGCTCCTGTTGAGATCTTCTGTTAGAATGCATACCCTAGTCCAGTTTTGAGAGCTATGATTAAAATGTCAATAGTTTTCAAAGTCTTTACAGTGTTATTCTGGTCTGCTACACTTGCCTGTTTCCCAGAGGCTAACCTGAACCTTGGGTGATGATTCAAATCAGTGTTCAGTTCTCAACTCTCATCGTGTTGTTTCTTGTCAGTGTCACACATGTGATACTTAGAGATCTGCTCAAGAATTCATATGCAGAATTTGAAAATCCTTTTCCACAGTTTCCTTCTTTCTGAACTTTTTCCTCATCTCTATCGTTGGGGAGGAGGGGCTGTGAACTACTTTCTAATTGCACAGTTGTGGAGAAAGCCTGGGCACTGCCCACAGTCTTTGCAGCTGCAGAGAGGAAATTCCGCTGTGTTATTCCTCAGATCCTGAGACTCCAAGCCTGTCTTCTTTTTCTGCAAATTTGCATGTGTTTTGCCAAGTGTTTTTAGAAACTTTGTCTATGTCTTTTTTGTTGTAGTTTGTGATAAATATGCTGGAATATATTAATATATCTGGAATAAGAAGGCATATAGCGATTTTTTCATGCTATGATATATCACTTAAAGTTAGTAAATTTTTCTAGTCATTATTCCTTAATGTATTTTCTGGTCCATTTTTTCTCTCCTCTCCTTTTGGGATTCCAAATACATATTTTACTTCTTCCCATTGTATTCACTGCGTCCTTTATGTTTTCTTTGTCTCTTTCATGTGTACCTATTCTTTTCAGATTTTTCTTCTGACCTATCATTTACTTTATTCTCACATCTTCTATGTCGAGTCTTCTGTTAAGCCAGTCCCTTGTATTCTCAATTTCTAATATTGTGTTTTCGATTCTAGGATTTCTATCTGATTCTTTTATTAAAAAAAAAAAATGGGAGTTCCCATTGTGGCTCAGTGGTTAACGAAGCCAAATACTATCCATGGGGATGCAGGTTCGATCCCTGGTCTTGCTCAGTGTGTTAAGAATCTGGCATTGCGTGAGCTGTGGTATAGGTCACAGATGTGGCTCAGATCCCGCATTGCTGTGGCTGTGGTGAAGGCCAGCAGCTATAACTCCGATTCAACCCCTAGCCTAGGAACCTCCTTATGCCGCAGGTGCAGCCCTAAAAAGACTAAATAAATAAATAAATAAATAAATAAATGAAATTGACCCTTAAACAACACAAGCTTGATATCCACAGATCCACCTGTACAGAGATTTTTTTTTTTCCAACAAATAGGTACTGTAGAACTACATAATCCAGTTGGTAGAATACATGTATGTGGAATCTTACAAACTGAGAGTCAGTTGTGGTTATACATGGGTTTTTTGACTTGGGTAGGGGAGTCTGGACTCCTTACCCCCATAAAGAGCCGTAATGTTTTAGTTCTAGTGAATTCCTATGGTTTCATCTGTGCCAGAAATTTCTACTTCAATTTTACTCTTTCTTTAGGAATGTAACCTTTCAGGGTCCTCACTTAATGTGTATAGGTTTTATCATGCCCCTACCTCTGACAGACCTTGGACTCCACATTTTAGATACCCTGATTCATGGGCATCTCAAGACCTCAGAGACTGTCAGCCATCTCTTCTGCAACTGACAGTTCTCTTAGAGCAAGCACAGGACCACCTCCACTTAAATCCTGGACCTGTCATCTTTACTTTGTTCATTTATTGAAGACTTTGAGCAAAAAACCTCTTTTGATTGTGTTTTGTTGTCATTGTTTTTATCATCAGCAGGTGGCTTAATTTTAGTTACTTAGTGTTTTGTGAGTATTCTTTAGAAAAATAGAACCAATAAAATAAAGATATAGATAAGTATAAGCTGACATTTATTATAGGATTTGACTCATGGTTGTGGCAATTTGGAGAAACGAGAAAGTCAGGAGTTCCCGTCATGGCACAGCAGAAATGAATCCGACTAGGAACCATGAGGTTGCAGGGTCGATCCCTGGCCTTGCTTAGTGGGTTAAGGATCTGGTGTTGCCGTGAGCTGTGGTGTAGGTCGCAAATGCGGCTCGGCTCCTGCATTGCTGTGACTGCGGTGTAGGCCGGTGGGTAACAGCTCTGATTAGACCCCTAGCCTGGGAACCTCCACGTGTCGTGGGTGTGGCCCTAAAACGACAAAAAGGCAAAAAAAAGGGAAAGTCAGTGGCATAAACCAATTTAAGCCCAGGGGCCTGAGAATAAGGGAGCCAATGGTATAAATCACAGAGTACAAAAGCGACAAAAAGGCAAAAAAAAGGGAAAGTCAGTGGCATAAACCAATTTAAGCCCAGGGGCCTGAGAATAAGGGAGCCAATGGTATAAATCACAGAGTACAAAAGCTTGAGAATCAGGAGCAGGAGAAAATGAATGCCCCAGCTCAAGAAGAGAGAGCAAAAATGTGCCCTTCCTCAGGCTTTTCTGTTTTATTGCGTCCCCCAGTGGACTGGATTATTCCCACCCATGCTGAAGAGGGTGGAACTTCTTTACTCGGTCTACTGATTTAAATGCTAATTTCTTCCAGAAACATCATCACAGACATCTAGAAATAATATCTTTCCCAGGGAGATTATCAGCTCTTGACTGAGAAGAAATTGAGCTTTTCTTTATCACCATTTTATCTGTTACATGGGCTGAATTTTAGAAGGATCTCAACATATGCTATCTGGCTTCCCAATGTATGTACACATTTTTATAAATCTTACTTAAAAATGCCAACACTATTTTCTCTTATCTCATGACACTTATTATTATAGAAAAAAAAACTAAAAAATTTATTTTATTTTATATTATTTTACCTTTTCTTAGAGCCATACCACAGCATATAGAAGTTCCCAGGCTAGGGATTGAATTGGAGCTACAACTGCTGGCCTACACCACAAGCACAGCAACACAGGATCTGCAACCTACACTGCAGCTCATGGCAATGCCACGGATTAAACGCACATCCTCACAGATACTAGTCAGGTTCATTTCCACTGCACTACAACAGGAACTCCCAGCAAAGATATTTTAAAAATAAAATGTATGTTTGCAACACTGGCACACAGGACTATTTTAGCATTTAACAGGGAAAATAAATTCATATTATTCCTTTTTTTCCCTCCATAAACTGCTTAATGACCTGTTTATCTCTATTCCCATAGTGCTTGTGCTCTTAAGACATACATTTATGTTTTATTAGTTAACTACATCGTATAAATTACCATGTTTAAAAATAAAACCTTTAAAGGCAATAGTTTATAATATTCTTTCTTATGTATATTTTAACTGGGTTTAAAATATACATTTTAATGTGTATACATTTAATATACATTTAAATGTATCTGAATATACATTTTATTGATTTGTGTGCTTATTTATTTATCTAATGTTAATTCCTTATACACCAGCTTTAGCATAACCTTTTCCACTGTCTAAATGAGAAGAGCAAAAACATATTCACTGCTTCCATCTGTACTCCATCTCTTCCAGAACATGAAGATTTATTAAGCACCCTTTGCCCTTCACTTGTCTTTAACTTCCCTAGTTTTCCTTTATGAGCTTCTTCCCAAATTTTTAATCACTCCTATTGCATTTTATTAGTTAGGTATTTTCCAAGTTATTCACAACTCTATATCTGCAGTAAGTTATAGGGCCACAAAAAGGAACAAATACGTTAAGTGCTTTTGAAAAAAAAACAGTTGGATAAAGTGCTTAGGGGAAATGTAAGAAGACTCTGATTTGAGGTTAACATTAGGAAGATTTACAAAGCTTCACCCACATATCCTCCTCTCATAAATAAATCATTAGTCAAAGATTTCAAAACACACACCCATAGCCCACTTGTCCTGCAAATCTACTGCTGAAGCCGCACCCCTAAAACGTGAGTAGACTTTCCAGTGGCTCCTTTATTTACTAGTCAATGTCTCTATGTAAGAAAAGGCTTGGTACTGAGATTATGATATTCAGAACTCGATCAATATTATTTAAACATTTTATGGTATTCATAGATCAAGCCACTACAAAAATATTATCATGACTATAAATAAGTCAATATCAGAGGAGAAATAAGGGTATTTGCTTGAAGACCCAGCACAAAAATGATAAATGAGGGAGGTTGGTGAGAAAAGCATTTTTCTTGGCCTGTGGTCAAAAAACAAAGCTTTAAACAATTGCAGGGAACTTTCTTTAGACGTGTGCTGGGAAACAAATTTAGCTAAATATAAATCAAAGGAGTTGTCTTTCTTATAATTCAAGGATGCCATAAGCAGGAGGCAAGGGAGATTGCCAGAAGAAGAAACAAATATTTCCTTCCCATAGAGAGATCTTTGTAAAGCATGGGTTTTTCACTTCTATGCTCACAGTTCTTTGTTGCATACAGACAAAAACCATGGCCTATAAAGAGGAATTATGGAACTCTGGCTGAGAGGTTGGTCAGAACACTGTTGAGAAGGCAATATCACTGAGTTAAAGCTCCAGCTTCACCATTACCTGACTGCAGCTGAGTTGTTTTCTCTGTGACTCAATTTTCCCATCTCTAAAATGAATTGAGTAATAGTAGTGTTATCAGCGTGTTCAGTAATCACTACAGGCCTTGCTCAGCCTAATATTCAGTACAAGTTATCTCTGCCATCAGTTTTATTAGATTACTTTCAAAATCCATTCTCCTATGGCTTTATGGCTGACACTCGCTTATTTTTTTAAATCATTACCAGGCACTCACTCCGAACAGTTGCTTGAGCTGATCTAGGAAATTCCAGACATGTCCACGATCATGGTGGTATTCCAATGATGTATTTGCGTGTATATATTCTTTCCACATATTTGGTCTGATAAAGTCCTACCTCTTGTTTCAGATGTACTACTAACTTGGCTTCTTTTTTTTTTCTTCAAATATAACTGGATAGGTTTAAGTATATTCTGTTTTCTGTTATCCTAAAATATTATTATTAATATATTATTATTATTGTGTTTTACAATAATACCTGTTATAGTCTTTGAATGACATTTCCCCTTGTTGAACTGTATATTCTTTGAACGGAGGGACTATGCACTATTCATCACTGGGTCTTTCAGAAACTAACACTGCTCTGAACCTAGAAAGTACTCAGTAAGTGTCTAATGCATGAACTGAATAAAATACAATATGGCAATGCTAATTATAAAATATTATAATTAATTATAATTATAAAATAATTATAAATTATTAGAACATATAGAAATATTAGAAATACAGAGTAATTGTAATTTAATTATAATTATAAAATATTAGAAATATAGAAAAGATATAAGAAGAAAGAATAGAATAACAATATAGAATCATAGAAAGGTAATGATATAAATGTTTTTTTATTTTTTTATTTTTTTTCTTTTTAAGCCCTCACCTGCAGCATATGTAAGTTCCTGGGCTAGGGGTCAAATCTGAGTGGCAGCTGCCAGTCTACACCACAGCTACACCAATGCTAGATCCAGATCCAAGCTGCATCTGTGACCTACACGGCAGCTTACAGGAACACCAGATACTTAACCCACTGAGCAAGGCCAGGAATCGAACCTCACAGACACTATGTTGGGTTCTTAACCGGCTGAACCACAACAGAAACTCTAAAGGGGTTATTTGTAATGTCATTAAAGATCTCTAAAAACAGATATTAAAAATTACTTTGGTATCCTGAAAACAATTATATTTTACTTAATATGGTTTCAAGGATTTATATTATAAGCCAAATTATACACAAATATGAACATAAGTACCTCATGATAGAGATTGTCTACAGGTGATAGAATTAGAGCAGAGTTATATTTTCTACTTTTCTGTAACTGCAGATTCTGTTAACAAAACATTTATTATTAGAAGTAGTAGTAAATAAGAGTCATGTACCTTTTTACCCTTAGCTAATGTTATGCAATTAGAAATGTATTAGGGACTCTTCAAACATTATATTCAGGAATTGTCAGTTGGTTAAAACATCATGTGAATAATTAGAGGTTCATTATCTTTTTTGGATTATTTTTTCAAATCTAAAAAATACATGTGTCCCTTTAATACTCTCTGTATAATATCCTGTTTATGATATATTTTCTCACATTACAATGAATGAAGCAAACCCCAGCTGCTCACCCTATAAACATAGTTAATGGGTAAGAGGTCTGGAAAGACAGAAGTAAGGTTTCTTGCCTTCAGAAAAATAACAAAATGCAAAAAGCTTATCTTCTTCATGGTCATTACATTGGATTTGTAATCTATAAGGGAAATTGCAAATCCTAGTCTTTTATGCATATAGATAAAAAGGCTGGAGCTCAGGGAGAGAGGAGAATGTGCACAAAGCCCCAAAGCTACTCAGAGGCACACTTGAGACTGGCCTGACAATCTGTGACTCTTTCCATTCATGCAATATCAGAAAAATACAGAGGAATTTTAGGAAGCTTACCCTACAACAACCAAATTTTACAGAAGAATAATTGAGGATTTCAGGCAATCCAATAATTTTCTACATATCATATAGCTTTCTAGAATTTGGTTAGAATTATCAGTCAGGAGTGTTATATCCCAGTTATAACATTTTCTTCATAAAGAGTAAGAAGTTAGTCTATGGGTTCCCTCAGTCAGTTAAGGATCCAGCATTGCCCCAAGCTGAGTCATAGGTCACATGGCTCAGATCTCGTATTGCCATGGCTGTGGCATAGGCTGCAGCTGCAGCTCCAAAGCTACCACTGGCTCTGGAAACTTCCTTAAGCCACAGGTATGGTGTAAAAAAAAAAAATAGTCTAGCTCTCATCTGTATCACAGTCATTACCAGCAGTTCTGAGGAAGAACTTGACCCCATATTTATGTATTATTTAAATATCAAAGTTTAATTTTGTTGTTGCCAGGGAAGAAGAACCACCATATACCAGGCATAACATTTCATCATTTCTTGATGTTTCATCACTTTTTTTTTAAGGATTTAAAAAAAGAATTTTTTTAAGATTTCTCTGAGCCTATTAATCCATTTTATTCATTTTCCTGTAAAATGATGATCTATGATAAAGGTAATGAAAGGTTTAAAATTTGTAACATATGTATATATGTTAATGTACATATAAATATACAGCATTGAGTGTATATATATATATATGTGTGTATATATATATATATATATATATAGGCACCTAGAAGAAGCACTAACAGGTATATGAGCCTGGATTTCCAAAATAATAAAGCACGCTAGGCCCTGTGCTGAAGGGGAAAGTACATGATACCAACAACAAAAGATCTAGTATATGTGTTGTAGTTATATTCCTGTACAGAATTAGCTCGAGTGTCTAGAACAAGTCCTTCTACGACTCCATGTGTCAGTCTCTTTATAACTCAATAAAAGAGTTCATGGGTCTTTATCATTTTCTCTAACCCTACAAATATCCCCCAAATATTTCCATGGGGCTCCTTCTAAAAGACAGATGCTTATCAAAGGCCTTTGAATGGTAAGCAACTGATACAAAGACAGAATAAGATTGAGACCAAATATATCAAGGACATGTTGGTAAATGGAGAATCAGACCGTGCTGGGCACAGTTCCTGCCTAGTAGCTGGAGGTGCCTGCCCACAAGGTAACACACTGTCTCTGCTGACAGCTGAGAAATAAAATATGGCCTGCTGTATCAGTAAGCAAAGGGTATCACAGTAACCAGCGATTGCAGCCACCACCAAACAGAGGAGCCCTGGAGGAACTCAGGAAAGAAACAAAGATTACCTGCCATCTAGCAGCCATCAGACTGCAGCCACTCCACAGTGAGCCCTCGGGATGTGAAAAGCGCAGGATACTGGCCCCGGATAGCTGAGGTATAAAACAAAGGAATTTCAGTGATTCCAGACCCTTGCATCTTCCTATACACAGGAAAGCACTACATTTCTCAACTTGAGATATTTGGTTTCTTTTATTAATAGCAATCTTTGTTTTCCTACTACCTGTACTTAGTTGCAAAACTCCTATAGATCCTAGCTCCCCTTTCTCCTCCTTAGAGCCTTTCTCAGAGCTATCTGTGTTGCTTCCTCTCAGGCTATAGTCCTCATTTTGCCCCAAATAAAATTTAACTCACAACTTTCATATTGTACATTTTTTTAAGTCAACAGGACTTTGAATATAAACCAGAAGACTTCCTTTTTGCTTCAGAGACAAGCTGGTTAGGAGAGATGAATTATTATGATGTATGACTGGGTGTTTGTAATTGAGAGGTAATTTTGAAAAAAATCAATCAATCAGTTTCAGAGAGAAAAGAATATTTGATAAATTAATGTCTATCAATACAAAGCCAGACCTTGTGGCTGTTGTTGTTGAATGTTAAATGTATTTTGTCAAAAAAGGTGAGGGAAAAAACACTGATTTGACTTGAGCATCAAATCTTATGTTTATACCATCCGTTGTCTCTGCCATGATCCACCAGAAAACCTTTGCTCTTAGGAATGTGCTAATTTCAGGTCATGTTATTGTGAACTAGAGATGGGAACCTGCCGTCTGCCTCTACATGGACTGAATCATGAGCTGCTGTGGCTGATGACCCTCATCACCCCCTGAAAGGAGCCCAGGCTGGAGATTGGGAGTGAGGCTCTCTGTGTTCTGGGAAAACTGGCTGAATAGGTCTTCAGATTGTTAGATATTTTTCAGAAGAAGATTTTATGAGCCCAATTCTTGCGTGCCCTTGTATCTAGAAAAGCACTAAAATCCTTCATGGTGACAGCTATTCCTCGTGACTAGTAGTAACCTTTAGGAGACTAGCAGCGACTTTCTGCAAAATGTGTGCTTGATCACATGGATCTTCCCCTTCACCAAAATCACATATGCACTGACATTCCCTACTACCTCTTTGGAGCGGTATTTCAGAACTCTCTGAAATGCTGCCTCCTGGGCTATAGTCCTCATTTTGACCCAAATAAACTTTAAACAAAAAATAAAAGGTTGTGCATATTTTAAAGCTGATATTCTTGATCTACTGTACATTCTGCCAATTGCTTTCCAGTGCAATCTGAAAAAACTCTTCCTATGGTTATAGAGGCCCTCTGAGGCCCCAGGTTTGCTACCTCTAGTTGTAATTTCCTCACTCAGTGTTTTCTATGTTCCAAGCCCACAGGGCTCTCCTAGTCCCTCAAACTCCCCAGGTCTTTCCCCACATTAGAGACAATGGGCTAGCACCTTCTGCCCAGAATGCTCCTTCTCCAGACCTTTGCCTGGCTGATTCTTCTAGTCATCCCAGTTTAGGTGCAAATGTCAAGGAATCTTCCCTTGATTATCTCATGTAAATGAACACTGCCTTCCAGTTTAGCTTTGAGTCTTTATCAGGTTGCCCTTTTCAATCTTCTCTGTAACACTCATTACCAAATTAGAGTTACTTGAATGACATTTCTTTACTTACTATGTGTTTGTTACACCCTTTTCAATATGCCATAAACTCTTCGAGGGTGAGGCTTGTCTTTCTTGTTCTTCTGTTTATCTGCAGCACTTAGAGCCTTTCACAAAGTAGGAGCTAGGTAACTGGATAAATGAATGAATGAATGAATGAATGAATGCTATTGATATAGATCTCTTTACTGTCTATGAAAAATAGAATTTATTAATAGTCTTTCACTTGAGTCTTTTACAAATGTACCCAGTATTTGTCATCATTAAAGCCTGTGGCTTCGGGACTAGGAATTCATGCATGTGACATTATCTATAATATCATTGGTTCGAATGCCATTTGTCCCATTTAAAATAACAAATGACTAGAAGTAGCAAATGAGAGAGAGTGAAGGCAAGACGTAAAGCACAAAGTTCTTTCAGATCCTCTTTCCTAGCTCATTTCATCTTTCAATAACCTTATTGTTGAATTTATGTCCACAATGTCAGGTTTTGTTTGCTTTTATGCTTCTTGCTGGATTTTAGCATAATTTTTCTTGCCCGCAATATGCCAAACAACTAATTCTGAATTATTTTTTCCACCCTCTAGCTGGCTGTTTTGCATTAAATTGGAAAGAGGCTTAGCTGAATAGTACAATCAAAAGACTACTCACATAATTAGAAAAAAACTGCTTTCTTAATAAAAAAATGAGGATAATTCTTCTGTCATTCTTTGCTTTCATACATACCTTATCCCCTGATGCTCAGGAAAGATGAATTTTTAAATTTATAACACTTCTTCAGGTCTCTGGGTTTGATTAATAATAATTGTCTGTCCATTAAAATGGATTATGATGATTCCCAAGGAATTGGTTGTTAACATAATTAACAGCTGGCTTTACTTTCAAGACATTAATCAAAAGAGCAAGTTGCTGGAAATGACCAGGTTCTCACAAATGTTACTAATTAGCGAAGGCATTGAAGTTGAGTGACAGTGATTCTTGATGCTGTTATCTGCATGATTAAATCACAGCTTTAAATATCCCTAACACCATGGACTTTCGCAAGTGTTATTAAACCAATGGGCATTTAAATAAACTTAATTTAAAAGAACAGATACTAGATTTGACTGTTTACCTTTGGACAGAATGGGGTATAAAACAGTGGCGAAATGAGCAAGACACAATGTGTAATATTTTCCATTCATAAATGGTGAATAAATTTCTAATATGCTAATTATCCCCATTTTTCCCAACATAGCCTAACTAGCTCTATCACCAAGATAATATTTCCTTGAGAAAAAGGATAAACTTTACCACTATCTGCTCATATCACATATTTTATATCTGTGTACAATGAAAGCAACAGGTAAAGGAAATTAAAGAATGACAAAAAGCACTAGGGAAACTTAAAACAACTACCCCACCCCAATCCTACCAAGAAGGAGAAACTTCTCTTGACATTTTGGAATATTTGTTTCCAGCATCTTTACAGGCCTAAACAATTTTGTTTATGTGGCTGTAATTACACTTTGCCTATAATTTCATATCCTGCTTTCTCATAACATTGTCACACGCATTTTCTCTGTAAAATTGGAGAATTAATAAAGTAATATTTTAACTGGTGTATATTATTCTATCAAAAAGATTACATTTTACTTAACAATTCCCATAGGTTGGAATCATAAATTTCATTTTTAATTATAACATAGTAATAAGTATCAAAGTCAGGGAAGTAACTAACTTAGGTCTTATGGTGCTTTCGTGTCTGGATCAGAAACCAGTAGTACTTACTCTTATTCCTAGTAGAGTTGTCATGTTTAACAAAAATATAATACATTCAATTAAATTTGAATTTCACATAAATAATCATTTCTAAAGTATAATTATGTCCCACATAATATTAAACATATGCTAATAATTCATAGGAAAAACTTACATTAAAGCAATTCTTTATCTGATATTTAAATTCACTGGACATACTGTATGTTACCTGGCAACTTTCAGTCAAGATGTTTTTTACACATTGTGATAGGCAGAATAATGGCCCCTGCGCCCCCCACACACACAAAAAAGATATGTCCGTGCCCTAATCTATAGAGCCTGGGAGGTTTAGTGGAGAACACTGTTGCAGAGGGAATTAAGGTTGCTAATCAGTTGTTATCGATGTAAGGAGTCTATATTGGGTCATCTAGGTGAGCGCACAGTAATCACAAGTGTCCTTATAAGTGGGCTCAAAGATCTACCTTTGGGCCACTGGCTATGACTGAAGGACTGTGTAACATCATTGACCAGTCTGTGACACACACCACCATAGGGATAGCAGCTGGACTATGGCTTGCAGTCCTGCAGGAACAATTAGAAACGGTGAAGGAATTGATCTCTGTAGAATGGCTAATATTCCCAAAAGGACTGCAAAAGGAGGCTGGGCAGCAAAAGTCCCAGATACCCAGAACAGAGGAGGAATCATAGATACAAGTAAGAGAAATACTAAATCAATAGAGGAAGACTTTGATCAGTTTTGGACAGGAAGGAACATGACCCTTTTATTGGCAGTTCTGAGAGAGGTTCACTTTGTCTCTTTCACCTGACATGCCTGGATCCCCTGAAATAAATCTCATCCCTCTATCCTCTTTTATTTCCTTCAAGCACCCCTAGTTCTTGAAATTTATCCTAACTATTGACTGGCTTACTTGTTGCTAATCTAGATTTCCTATCTTTCAAATAATAAGTCCTTTTATATCAGAGGCTCTATATTGTACTATACTAACTCTGCCAGCTAAAATCTAAAATAGCACCTAGCACATATTTAGCACTGATTACTGTTTGAGTTAAAGAGGAAAAACTGAGAGAAAGAGAATTTGAGAGTACATGCAACACAGCTTTTGGCTATAATAATTACAAAACAATGTGTGTGTGGGCTTTTTCTTTTAAATGGCAAGTGGGGTACCATATTAATAAATGTGTACATACCTGGATCATATTTTTTATTTAAAACTGTAATTGTGTTTGCATCATCAGGTTAAACATCTCAGAGGTGATGAGCTAAAAAGTAAAATGTCTTCACTGAATGGACACTTATGCAGCACATTGGCTTGGTTTTGTTGCTTGTGACCACATTACAAGATGTAGAAGTCTGTAAACTTTACTAAAAAATGAAGATGAAGAATGTGATCTAAAACCCTATCACAGTAGATTCATGAAACATCTAGGTTTTATTAGCGGAAAGATTTGCTAAATTTAAACTAGTTTAAATGAAGTAAACTTTTAGAATTTCTTGAATATGAATGTTCCTGCAAACATCTCCACACTGAAGTGAATAAAACTGTCTCTCAATGAAAGCTTTGGCAACCGGATACCCTCTTGTCTCCAAGTCAGCAGTGAACTGTAATTTTAACACATGTGGAAACAATACATTAGGTGAACTTGCAAAAAGACCTTTCACAGCTCTTCTCTTTGAATATTTTTTAAGAGGAAAACTGTTCCAAAAAGCAGAGAAACCAATTGTCTGGTTTCACTTAATTTTCTTGAGGGAGTTCTGTTGATCATACGAGTTATACACAAACATGCATATAAAAGCCCTTCATAATATCATCATCTTCATGCTAGGGGAATACATGTGCGTGTGTTTCACATATATATGCATACAAATCATTGACATTTCATAAAAAACAATTCTGATATATGATTTGTCAGATAATGCAGTTGTCCTGGACTTTGTTTTGTTTTTTAAAATTACTTAATGAATTTTATTACATTTATAGGTGTATGAAAATCATCACAACCAAATTTTATAGCATTTCCATCCCAAACCTTCAGTGCATCTCCCTGCCCCCCAAATGTACTTTGTTTTAAAAGAGACAAAAATTACAAGCCATCTAGTAATCTTGTAAATGTTTCATCAGTAAACCTAGAGGAAACAAAAATGTTTTTCTCTAAATTAATGCACAGATTTTTTCATGAAATATAACGTGTCGAACAAGATGTATGTGTTAATGTTCATGGAACAAAAATAAGCTATGAATGATATACTAGCCCAAACTAAGAACAAAATTAATATCTTATCTATAATGAATGAATTTAGGAAAAGCAAAATTTTTCTTGTGAAGGCAGTTGTAACAATTAGGGTGGAAAATAAGATTGTAGGGAAGAATAAAGTTCTAAAGTCCCTATCTTTTCATAAATTTTTATTTAAGGTGGAAAGAACTTCCCTATTGTCATTTGCTTATGCATTCGATTATACATTCATTTATTTGTTTAAAACATCTGCACGAAGTGAGATCTTGCACCAAGCACTGTGCTAGTTGCTTGATTAAAAATGAAAATCTTAGTCCACCTCCTAGGGCCCGGTGTTTTGTTTGGGGTTAGACATTCCGGCCAATGACAAAGATTTTTCACAGTACATGGGGTGATGCCCATTCCTATCACCCTTAGAACTGAGGAAGAAAGGTCTCTTCCCAGAATCCCTTTCTTTAAAGGCAACTACTTGTCCCAAATAGAAAGAAGCAAATACTTTTACTAAAGATATCATGGATGCTTCTGACTCTGGACCCAGCGCTCAGTAGAATATAGCACAGCCCCGAAACCCTAAATATTTTCTCTCATGACTGACCCTGTCTAGTCCCCAGAGAAATATTTCTCCATTCTACGTCTCTATGTTAACACAGATGACAACTGCATCTGAATTCTGTAAACGTTTCTGGTTGTCATGCTTCTGATGTCTGAGTACTGCTTTTGAGCTCATGGAGAACTTGACAGTCCTGCTTAAGTAAAAAGGAAAGCAGAAACTGTTTAACTAGTCAAATTCTTTATCTGAGATAGCATGAATTCAACATATTCTTTTATACAAAATGTGTCCATTTCATATGTATCCTAAGACTTCCATGTGTGTTTCACACCTATATATATGTGCATATTTAATGCATAATATAACAATGTTATGATATATATTTGTATTAGTGTAACATATATAAAATATACTACAATATATTTAAAATTAAATTTTAAAATTTCAACTTTAATTTAAATTTGCTATTTAGTTATTAAGCTTTGTATTTGGCTTTTTATTGATTTTTACTATTTTAGAAAAATAATTTAAGAAATTTGGAATCATTTTGATTTTTCCTTATTTATTTAGTTAGTTGTTTTTCTTTTTCTGGCCACACCTGTGATGTTTGGGAGTTCCTGGGCCAGGGATTGAATGCAAGCCATAGCTATAACCTACACTGTAGCTCCAGTAACACCAGATCCTTTAACATGCTCTGCCTGCCTGGGGATCGAGCCCATGTCTCCACAGTGACCCAAGCCACTGCTGTCAGATTCTTAACCCACTAGCTCAAAGTGGGAACTCCCTAATTTTCCATTTTTAAAGTTAAGCTTTTTTAATAAACTTAGATTTTAAACATTTTAAATATTACTTAGTGATTTTACGGAAACAAAAAAAATATAAACTATTAGATGTATGTGTGTATGTATATATGTGAGTGTGTGTATGTGTATTTCCACTGCTTCTTCTGTTATTCTTCCCCTCTAGAACCTCTGTGGAATATATACACCTTGATAATAATTCACTAATTTATTAATTTTTAGTATTTTGCTGAATTTTAATTTTGTAAAAACTATAGCTTTAAACATATTAAAGAAAATAGACATTTATGTCAACACTTGTTAAAGCAACATTGAGACATGCATTCATGTGAGCCTCAGTTTGCACTTTTGTCCCAAGCTATGTTACACACTAGCCTGTTCATACTAACACGTTTGTTAATTTAACCAGTAAACTCTAAGACAATGTTTCATGCTATGTAGGCAATGCATTATGTCACTAAGGATATATAATAAGGAATAAAGTAGTAATATGTACTTCAAATCAATAACAAGAATGATTTTAATATTACATTGAATTTATATTTTATTATATTTATTATTAATAATCTATTAAATATATAATTATTATTGACCAGACATGTACCAGCAATGTAGTAGGTATACTGTATCCCTTATCATGTTTAATCCTCACAATAACAATTGTTATCACTTTTCTAAAATTAAGTCTCAGAGAAATAATGTAATTTATCCAAGATCATACGCTTAGGAGGTTATATAGCTGAATATCAAACCCACTTATTCTGATCATAGCCAAGCTAAACTGTCACCTAGCTAAGAACTACTTATAAGTATTTTTTAGAGTATGATTATATAGAGCTATGGAAGTTTCTTAGAAAATCCCCAAAGGAATTTTTAATTTTATAATGATGTGGCATTTATCATGATTTTTCTGCTAAAAAATGTAAATATTATTTCAAAACAAAATAAAATTTAGTGTAGTTTCTTTCATAAGTTTTCTTCTCATTCCATGATCCAGAAATGGTGAGGATTAATCAAGCCTTACGACATATTTTTTTAAAGGAGTGGTAAACTGAGGTTTTTCTCATTTTTAATGTGGCCACCATATGTTTAGCTTCTAATGACAATGTTTCTTTCAGCTGCTTCTACGAAGTACTGATAGTCGAAAAATCTCAATGATTTAAACCTTTTTACTATAAAATATAGATAAACCACAATTGGTTCAGGTTCCTCGTTTCCCATATTTTATTATATTTTTGTTGTTGTTTGAACTTTGGTCTCTTCTTCATTTCCCATAAACCTGGCTACAGATTGTTCTGAGTTGTGTGGAAAAGGAGTAACAAAAACATATTTGAATGAGTTTTGGTCAAAGGACTGAATTAATGAAGCTTTGTGACTCTTAGGCCAAGTCTTAGCACACTTGCTATTGTTACTTCAGAACTGGTTTTTTTGGCTGAAAGAAATCCTTCTCTCCAAACATCCCCCCTACTGTCAGGAAATTTATAAAGCCCCACCTAATCAAATTTTTCTTTGCCTCTGTCAAATCTGGATTGAATTAGACTGGGTGATCCAAAATTGTGTAGGGAGGATCATAGATATGCATACAGAAAAATATGCTATAATTTTACAATCTAGCCTATTGACAATTAAAAAATGATATGTTGAAATACAAAATCATGCAAGGTCACAGGCTTAATCATTCATTATGAAAGCCATTGTGAATAGAAAACAGCTTTTATTGAGAAAGCATTTATTGAGCATCTTTGTATGCTAAGCTCTATAAAAGGGGCCTTAAACCTGCCACTTGCCTTTAATCTTTCAAAAAATGTATTATGTAAAGTGCTCTTATCTCATTAATGCAAGTAAGGACCAACAAGCTTTTAAGAAATGTGCCAGTTTTACATATCTAGTTAGTGGAAGTAGTATGGTTAGAATTGAAATAAAAGATCAAGGTCTGAGCTATCAAAACTGACAAAAAAAATTGCTGATGTTTTTAAATAGATTTTCTGTAAAGTGTTTGAGACATAATATCAACATTTTCAATTTTGTAACTGTCTCTTCTATGTATGAACTTTCCACAAATTGATTGATTTTCTCATACAATAATATGTTTTAAATCATGTTTCAAGCACTTATAGTTAAGTGTAAAAGTGAAATTGTAGGCACTATCAAATACTGCAATAAGCAGACTTCCAAAAATATTTTGAACAAGTGAACACAGCTATTAAGATGATATCTCTTAGATTTATGACCAATTTTCTAATATCCTGACAAAATCAGCATCTAATAAATATTTATTATAAACTAGATTTATCCTTTCACTATAAAGGTACTGTAATCCAGAAAGCAGTATTTTACAACATTATTAAAGTTGGTGTTATGTAAATACTTTCTCAAGTAAAAAAAAATTATGTACTTCCTAAACTATAAACCAAGAACTGATTTTTATAAATTTCTAGGAAAAAAAGGCTAATTGAATAGTTTGTGAGGACTCATAAATAACAGAGAGTCATAGGAAATCAAAATCCCTTTATTAAAATTATCATCAATCACATTTTGATAATATTAATGAATTATTTAGTCACTGTCTCTCTCTCTCTTTCATTTCTGTTTTCTCTCTTTCAGTCTTAGTCTGATTCTGTCTTCACCTTAGAATTCAACAAAGCTTTATCAAACTCTCCTTGGAAACAGAAATAAATTTTTTCATATGTTACCGTACCAGAAAAAGATGTAGGATTACTTGGGAGTTCCTTTATTCATATGTTACCACATAGGAAAATGTTATTAAACAAATTGTCACAGAATTGGAGGATAGATATAGACAGAATGACTTTAAATATATGCTATACAGCATGTCAAAAATTTGCCTTTTGAGATTCTGTGTATGTAGTATCGAGAGGATATCAAAGAAAAACTCCCAGAGCTTCTAAAATAAAGTGTTATGAGTGTTCTTTGTGAGGCATTTCATGGATATTCAGATGCTATGGATATGAGAACATATGATTTCAAATGAGATGCCCCAAATTACCACTAACTGAGTTTATGGACCTGATATTAAACCCCTTCTCACATGGACAACTTTATGCTGCATGGTCCAGGATGAACAAAATTGGAAATTCCTTTCCATAGGAATACAATTTTTCTTTCGGCTAGTAAATATCTAAGTGTGAAAGGATGGTTAGTGCACAGTGTCTCAGAAGTTGATGTGTCAGGTCCAGATCTGAAGGATGACAAGCTATCAGATATAGGCAAAGGAATTCCAGTCAGAGGAAATAGAATATTCACAATTACTGAAGTGGGAAAGAGAACTAAAGGAAGTTCAAAGCCACATATGGTATCTTTTTCCTGAACATTCTCATTACCATGTTTCATAATTTTTACAGGTGGAAAACTACCTTCTAATTTAAGAGAGGTACAGTGTTTACTGATTTGCTTAGAAAAGAGTAAAACTATAATTAGTAATAGTACAGATGTCATGTGACTCCAAAATATTACAGATCATCCTTTAACCTCAGACAATGCATAACCAGCATATATATTGATATTTATAAAACATTATATATTTTCTCCTTAATATAATACTTGATAATATCTTCTCTCTTTACAGCTGAATGTTCCCTTCTTCACTTCTTTCTATTCCTTAGAATTTATCCCTCAAATACCCAGGACTTTTTGCCTATAGAGTTTCTCACAGTCTGGATTTTGTTAATTCATACTTATAATGTGGTTTAACATCATCTTTTGATCTCTTTATACCGTAGGAAACTATATACAGTTTCTTGGAATAGAACATGATGGAGAATAATATAAAAAAGGGTATACGTGTGTGTGTGTGTGTGTGTGTGTGTGTGTATCTATGTATATATATATGAATGTGACTGAGTCACCTTGCTGTATAGCAGAAATAGGTACATTATAAATCAACTATATGTTAATTTAAAAAAAAGGAGAAAAATCATTTGTGATTCCTGAAAACTGTTAAAAATTTTGCATATGCTAGCCCCAATCTTGCTTTTTATAATTTATTTACATTCACATTGTCAGATCATAGTCATTATACATTCCGCTCTTTCCCTTGAATTTCTCATTTAGTCTGAATTCTATAAAAATTTTATATTTATTTTTCTTGTATTTTTAAAATATTTATTGAGGATTTTTACACTGCAGTTTCAAGAATGATGAATCACAATTGCTTTAATACATATATATTACATATACATATCTATTTAATTATTACATATACATATATATTTAATACCTATAGATATGTATTTAGTTATTACCACTGATCATGACATGGCTATCACTCTCTTCATTATGCTTCAGTTGATTCTCAAGGGAGGCCTCAGGTTTTATCTGAATTATTAAGTACTAATCACAGTTTATCTATGTGCTCTATTCAGTTTTGCTAAGTATTAACTCTTTGGTCCAGATTTTTTAATAAATATCTTAAATATTTTTTATTCCCCTCAGATTCAGCTATTGCTCTAAAATAACCTAACATCTTTTCCATTGATTATATCAGAGTTTTGTAACTCTTGATATTTTTTCCCCCAAGTTATTTTTGGGGTTCTTCAAGGATATCCTTTCACTTTGTTACCTTCAAGGATGTCGTATGTATAGTTTTTGGGTTTTTTTTGTCTTTCTGTCTTTTTCTAGGGCCGCACCCACAGCATATGGAGATTCGAAGGCTAGGGGTCTAATCGGAGCTGTGCTGCTGGTCTACACCACAGGCACAGCAAAGAAGGATTCGAGCTGTGTCTGTGACCTACACCACAGCTCAGGGCAACCCACTGAGTGAGGCCAGGGACTGAACCTGCAACCTCATGGCTCTAGTCAGATTCATTAACCACTGAGCCACGACAGGAACTCCTTAGTTTAGGGTTTTACTATGCAGCTGTTTCCTTTCTTTTTTTGTAGGCATTTGTAAAAATCTAAAATCTATGCTGCCATCTTCCCTGAACTCACTAGAATGTATTTCTGTTATTATCCGTTTCTCAAATCTTAACTGGAGGTCTTACTGTGGGACAGTAATTTCTACTAACAGTAAATTGCATAGTAAGCCAAATGTCACATTTAGTTCAACAATTCTTACTTGAAAGCGTGCAAGGGGAACACCTCCAAATCCATAACCCCCAAGAAGCCCAGATATTTTTGGCCTAGATCAGTGTATGGTTGCACATTGCCTTTAGCTACCTGCTGTGCAGGAATATTTTGGAATTTTGGATCACAAGCAAAGTGATCTGTTGTGTCCTAAATCCAGTGACACAGAAAAGAAAAATGAACGAGAGGAGAAAGTCATGTGAAGACAATTCCTTTTGGTTAATTGGCCAGTCTTTTGATGAAGCAGGAACAGCCAATGCCCAGAACATCTTCTGGTCCAAGCCAATATATCCAGATTCTTCCAAAATATAAATTCTGTCCAGGGGTCAAACCCACAGCACAGCAGTGACCCAAGCCACAGCAGTGAAAATGCTGGGTTCTTAACTTCTAGGCAACCAGGGAACTCTCACATTTTTTTATATTAGAAAACTCTCTACTTACCACCATAGCTTACAACATCTAAGATATCAAAGACAAGGGCTGAAAGTTCAAATGCCCACAAAAGCAAAATACACAGAAATACAAATGAATGATCATAATGAAAGTGAAAAGTGAACAATAATGATAGAAATGTCTATTTTCCCCAGATACACTTTGCATTTTAAAGAAAAAAATGCTTCTTCCCATGCATATACAGGTATGATTTCTCACTCTTTTATCATAAGGTCCTCTCAATCATTTATCCTCACACTTTAATAGAGACAGAAATAAAATTAAATTTGTTTTTCCCCCTGACTATCATACAGAAAACTTCCAAGTACAATAACAACAACAAATGGCACTTGACACTTGACGTAATTATCATGTAAATGAGAGGCAGTTGTAGGGGTATTTTAAAACTGAAGCTTACAGGTTCCACCTAAAGTTCATACTTCCACTCAGCTCCAGATGATTTTTGTCATGCACTAATATAGGCCAAAATTGCCAGATACTCCATTTTTTCCAAAGAAGCAGGATGTCCAGTTTATTGTGTGACATATCCCAGGATTTAAATGTTAGCAACTCATGCAATTAATCCAAACATTGTGTAGGCAAATATTCTGTTGGCCAAACAAAATACTTCTGCAATTGATGGAATACAGTGCATTAACTCTGCTATGGAAGTCCAAACATAGTTCTTTTCTTCTATATTTTCATTTTTGTGTTTCAAGACCAAGCTTACAGACCACCTTCTTTGTGAAACTTTTCTTGAGTCCCTCCAGATGGTATGTGTTTCATTCCTTTGTGTCCTCATTATCCTCTAACCAAACCTCTGTCACAACATCTACATATTCCACTTATTTTTTTGCCTGTCAATCTCCCTGTAAAGCTGTAAGCTCCTCCAGGAAAGAAAATGTACTTTATTTTATTTTATTTTATTTTTGTTTTTTGTTTTTATGGGACCACACCCGTGGCATATAGAGGTTCCCAGGCTAGGGGTCCAATGGGAGCTGTAACTGCTGGCCTATGCCACAGCCACAGAAATGCCAGATCTAAGCTGCATCTATGACTTATACCACAGCTCACAGCAACGCTGGATCCTTAACCCACTAGGCAAGGCCAGATATCGATCAAACCTGTGTCCTCATGGATACTAGTCAGATTCGTTTCCGCTGAGTTACAACAGGAACTCTGAGGAAAGAAAATGTAGTGTGTTGCTGCTCTCCTCCACACAGAAATTAAACTGGAGATCGCGTGAGTTTGACCCTATATGGAAAAAAGGGTCTTTGCAGACATAATTAAGTTAAAGATCTCTAGATGAGATCATTCTGGATTATCTGTGTGTGCCCTAAGTCCAAAGACACATGTCTTTGTATAGACAGAAGAGGCAAAGACACAGACAGAGGAGAAGATCATGTGAAGACAGAGGCAGAGGTGCAGCCATAAGCCAAGGAGCACTTGGGGCCACCATAAGCTGGAAGAACCAAGGAAGCATCTTTTTGTATAGCTTCCAGAGTGTGGTGCTGCTGATACTTTGATGATGAACTTCTGGCCTGTCAAATGTGATAGAGACAATTCTGCTGTCTAAGTCACCTCATTTTTGCTGATTTGTTGCAATAGCTCTATGAAACTAAATGAGACACTACGGTTATATAACTTTGTATCTTAAACCCCTAGCACCAAATCTGGTGTCTAGGTGGCAGGCAGGAAAAAGATGTTAATTCTTTGGGATCAAATGTTTTATACCTTTATTTTCACTCTTTATGGGCTTATGGGTTTTCTTGCACACTTCATGCACTCTAGTGGAATGTTATTATTCCATGTTTCATAAATAAACTTCTTAAGTGGACTTATTAAGGCTCAATAATCAAAGAATTGCAGTTTATTAGTGTTGGAAATCTTGAGGTACCATTCCTCTCAGCAGAAGTGCATGAAGTATGCTTCTCAATAGATAAACAAAGAGAAACAGCTACTTTTTTCCTTATCAGAGGCTCTGTGTGGTATGAAAGATCATCTCTTTCCCAAGGAAAATGATTATCTTCACTGAAGGCAGGATAGCAGAGTGGGCTCCGATAACAGAAGACATGAATTTGAACCAAAATGCTCCTTGTTACCAGCTATAAGACCTTGAGTCAAATTATTTTACTTCTCTGAGGGAGTAGGGTAAGCGAGGGGGTGATAAACACTGTAAGTATTAGAGGATTAGATGGGTTAAAAGTTCTCTCTGAGTATCTGGACTTAGAAGGGACTTAAAAAATGTTACTTGCCTTCTACGGATTTCCAGTATGCTGTTTTCTCTTGATTGAAGAATTAAAGGTTGAGGGAATATATTCACTGTGTCTACTGGTTTAAATTTAAGGGCATTAAGTTAGATTTCCTATTCTTAAAATGCAATCCAGATTTTCCTTCTCTAATTCCCTAAAAGCTGGCTTGGGGGATGGGCAGGCTCCGGAGCTAAGACTTTTAGTACCAGGAGGGCCATTAAATACTGGAATTGTTATTTCCCTTGCTGAGTTTTTTTTTTTTTTTTAAACTGTGTTCTACTTGGGCTTTACACTTCACACCCTTCTTGTTGATTGTTAGGCGATGCAGTCAACATTATGATTCATAATGAGAGGGTCACGAAGATGAAATTTTGTACTTACAACCAGAATCACATCAATGTCAAGGTTTTTTTTTAAGGAAGCAGGTCTTGCAAATTATATTCAGCCTTATCCGTTCAGTTTCTTCAGTTGGCAAAACATATTTGTCACCATGCAAGTATTGTTGATAATTGTATCAACATATCCATCAATCTTTGTAAAAGAGAAATACACCTACGACAAGACCTGTGGGAGGAAATGGCTTTTATCCCATTCCCTGTGAATCAGTCCAAAGGCCTAAGCAGTGGGGAGAAGCTTACAAAAAAGACAAGCATCTTCAGTTCTGTCCATTTAGAAAATACACATGCAGTAAATGGTACTGATCAGCTGTTCTCAGATGGGGATAATTTTAAACCCTACCTGGCATTTGGCAATGTCTGCTGACATTTCTAGTTGTCACAACTGGGGAAGGAAGGATGTTCCTGGCAACTATGGGTGAGAGGCCAGGGATGCTGCTAAACATCCTGAAAGGCACAGGTCAGCCCTCACAAGAATAAATTATAGAACCCAAAATGTGAATAGCGCCATGGTGGAGAAATCATAGAATAGGTAAGCACAAGAGAAGTGTCTGGAAAAGAAAACTCACTTACATTTAGGTTCAACAGATCTTATGGGGAATACACACAGCAGAGCTTAGAGACCAAGTGATGAAAATACAATTTTGTAAAGAGAAATAGAGACATGCACCTTCAAAATAATATTCAAACTAAAATATACCATGGTTTTGAGCAATCACTGGGAGGTAAAAAGAGAGCTATTTCACTTGATACCTGGGATGAACTTCTCACAAGTCCATTAAGGTTATTAGCTTGAGGTTGTAGGAAAGCAAATGTTTATTCAAACACTATCCTTTGTTATATAGCTAACATTGAACAAGTCAAAAAATGTAAATTTTATTGGTTTTTATGGGATAGAGGACTGAATGTTGATGGCTGAGCATTTTCATACCTTGTCAGTTGAGACATAAAAGTACCCAAAATATTGATAAACGTGGAAACAAGAGGAGGAAGAAAGACAAATATACTAGCATCCTTGTCGAACATCATATCCAGTCAAGAGATAGTACCTAGACTACAAAACAATTGACATCACTTAAAGGCAAAAATTTCACTAAAGTAATAACATTCTAACAATCAAAAGTTTGGAGTGGAAAGGTAGATGGAAGACTGAACAAAATATTCAATTTTTGGAGCTGAAAATTGAGACAATATATTAAGTTGATAATAAATAAAAAGTAATAAAAATATAGCATTAGGAAGGAAACTTTAGGAAAATAAACAAAAAAAAAACAAGAATGACTGAAGCAAGGACAAGGAATGTTGGACAGTGGCTGTCCAGTGCCTGTGATGATGGCAGGGTGCTTAGAGGGGAGGTTATTATTTTATCAAAGGCCTTTCTGTGCAATTTCTTCCTTTCTTTCTCTTTTTCTTCCTTCCTTCCTTCTTTCCTTCCTTCCTTCCTCCTTCCTTTTTTCTTTCTTTCTTTTTCCGCCCTCTTCTTTCTCTTTCTTTCTTTCTTTCTTTCTTTCTTTCTTTCTTTCTTTCTTTCTTTCTTTCTTTCTTTCTTTCTTTCTTCTTTCTTTCTTTCCCTTTTAAGGGCCACACCCACGGCATATGGAGGTTCCTAGGCTAGGGGTCCAATCTGAGCTGTAGCTGCTCCCCAAGGCCACAGCCACAGCAATACAGGATCCAAGCCGCTTATGCAGCCTACACCACAGCTCATGGCAACGTTGGATCCTTAATACACTGAGAAAAACCAGGGGTCAAACCTGCATCCTCATGGATGCTAGTCAGATTCATTCCACTGAGCCACAACGGGAACTCCCAATTTCTGTCTTTTTTTTTAACCATATGCAAGTATTATTTCTGCTGACTTTAATAAAGGATTAATAAAAATATGCTAAATTCAGCTGAAAAGTTTGGACTTAATACTCTATAGTTTGTCTTTTAGATCCTAGCCAACATAGCCTCTAAGGCTATCCACAGTTAATACCTGTTTTACATAATAGCTGATTTTATAGTTAGTGTTCATGAAGTGTTTCATATAGGAGAAATGCTTTCTCCCATTTATTTTTTCTTTCGATTTTTAACAACCCTGGGAAATGTGGTTAGGATACTTGGAAAATAAACTCCGAGATAGGTTTGCGTTTCCGGAGTTAGCTGGAGCATCCTAGGAATCAACACCTATGTGGAAACTAGGAAACAAGACTGGGCAGGAGGACACGGCCAGCTGCGAGCAGTCACAACAACAGCCTCAGCCAGTTGTAGAAGGAATGTTGGAGCTGAGATGGCCTTTCAGAGTTGTCCCAAAGAGAAAGAAGCAAGAGGACGAAGTGGTCTTCTCCCCTACTGACAGCAATCGCCAGGAGCCTTGGCGCTGGGTCAGGAAGCAACTCTCCAGGAGGCGACTCCCCAGAAAGTCAGCTGAGAGCTGTAAGCCACTGACACCGCAGAAATCGGTGTCAACCTACGTGTTTTTACTGAAGGCTACATGTCTGACCAATGTATCAGCATATCCACTAAAATCTCTGTTTGATAGATGTGGAAATGAAAGGGCTCTTTATGACTTTAGCCATACTGATCTCCCTTCACCAAAGTATCATATCAAAACCACACATTTTGTAATCCAACCGTGTCAAGTTTTCCCTACTTCCTGCATAGGCAGGTCAAGATCTCTCTTTTCTCCATATTTTTGAGTGTTTCAGACTTTCCATCTGAGATGTCATTCTCTCTTTTCTTCTATAAGGCTACTTGTAGATGAGCCTTCAAGAATCCCAGGAAAAGAACCCCAGATTAAATCTGGTGTCTTTCCAATTAGCATTCTGTACAGAGCAGAAAATTTCATGTGATAAAATCTTATCAAATTGTGTGTATGTGTATATTATACATATATATATATATATATATATATATATGTATATATATATATATATATATATATATATATATATATATATATATATATATATATATATTTGGGTCTCTTTTACTAGACTTCAAAGCCCTTATAATTTCAGACTTTACTTCTTGGATGTTATTGTTTCCCAAGCATCAAGATCACTGCTTTGTCCATTGAACACAAATTGCAAATTTTTTGTAAGACAAATTGAAGGGACAAATTGAAGGTTTGTTTTAAACTCCAAATAGGAGTTTAATTCAAATTTTAGGATCTCAGACAAATCATTTTGTCTTTGTTTCCATTTTGCCTTATCTACCTCACAGGTAATGTATTAAAAAAAAAAAGTTTCCAAAAATGATATATGCACATACTTTATAAGCCTAGGTAAAATAGATACACTATGTTTTCCTTTTATGACTTTGACACCACCAGTTGTCAATTAAACCTTAAAAAACCTCAATTTCATTACAATAAAATTGATTGGTCCCCAACCACAGTTTACATTCGCCTCTCTTGACCCATCTACATGACTCACAGAGCAGTGAGTTATACCATTCTCTATATATGATACCCAGTACCAAACCAAAACCTCTGCCATTGGATGTTTATTTTCGAATACAGTGAAAATAAGCATCCATATGATTGTGGCTTTTCATTACACTATCCCAGTCAATGAGAAAGATTTTCCTTTAAGTTTGCTTTTTGACATCTGACTCACACTCAAACTAAAATTATAAGCAACAGGAAAATACATATCATTACTCTGTTTGTATTTCGGATTTATAATTTTTTTTGTAGTTGTTTGTCAGAGTCCAGGAAACTGCTTTCCTCCTGACCGTCAACTAGAAGGAGAAACAAGTCTTGGCTTTATCATAAATACATTTAAATACTTAATGATTGTTTCCTGCTACTAGAGGGATATAGACTATCAATAAATAAAGGAAATCCAAAAGTTTATTTCATGAAAAATATAGGGATATAGCCCAATGTGATAAGCTAATTTTATAAAGTATTCATACTAAGTGGACATTAGTGAATAACTCTTAAAAAACTAAACTTGGTAACATCTGTCTTTCTCTAAATAAAATATGAAAATGATTTTCCACTTGAGAGTATTTGGATTATAGATACTGCCTGGCAGAAAAATTCCTAAAGTTATGGTTTTGTATGTCCCTTGGAGAGCTCTGTAAAAGTTTATTTGCATATCTGAAATTATAAGACTTCCCTTTGGGCTTATTTTAGAAATTTTATGTGATCTCACAGGCTTCCTAGTTCTATATAACTATGTGAAAGACACCATTACCAAATTAAACCGATCTTGAAAAACAAAAGAAAAAAGGAAACAGAAGATTTACTGTAGATATCAGACCTAGAGTTAAACATAATTGTGATTATGATAAAGAAGAAAAGCTAAAAATTTTTATCACAAATCTGGACTATTATAAAAAATAAACACAACCAAATACTGCATATGAAAAATAAAATAAAGTCTCACTTGAACAGAATTTCCTCATGTGGAAAAGAAACTAAAAGATTAGTTAACCAGAAGACAGACCAGAAAAAAAAAAGGAAGAAAGAAAGAAAGAAAGAAAAAGAAAGAAAGAAAATCAAAGACCACCATCACCATAGCCAAAACCCAGATAGGTTGAAGCATGGAAGGAAAAGTATGGTAGAGAAAGTCAAATACTTGGGTCATGGTGAAAAAAATCTAACATTAATGTAATGGAGAAGTATTGCTAAAAGACAATTGCAGAAGCGGTTTTTGAAAAGAAAAATGGCCAAGAATTTTGCAAAACTTAAAAAGAATATAAAGTTATTGATTCTCAAAATTTGACAAACTCTAGGCAGTATGAATAAAGAGAAATCACACCTAGAGACATCGCAGTAAATTTGTTGGAAATCAAAAGGAAAGGAGAAACAGGAGGGAAAAAGGACATGTCTTTCAAAGGAGCATAAATACACAAAGAGACATACATACTTGCCAGATAGCCTCTCGACCAAAATGTTGGAAGTTAGAAAGCCATGGTATGGTAACTTTAAGACAGTCTCAATAAATAGTAGAACATGATGATTAATCCACCAAGTTTTGGATTTAAAAAATTCTGTGTTCACATCCTAGCCATGCTAGTATCTAGCTGAGGGGACTTCAACAAAGTTTTCAGCCTCTCTGGATCTTAGATTGCA
Organism: Catagonus wagneri; assembly: GCA_004024745.2. Lineage (NCBI taxonomy): Eukaryota > Metazoa > Chordata > Mammalia > Artiodactyla > Tayassuidae > Catagonus > Catagonus wagneri. The sequence continues at coordinate 7,066,735 of PVHT021183710.1, read as the reverse complement.
CATTTGTAACATGGGGAAAACATGGGGTTTTTATTGAGACTAAATGAGATAAGGATATGTTGAACTCCTGTAGTGTGGTACATGACATGCTTTGTTATTATATTTATTTGGTTTTTGTGGTAAAAAGTGCATAACAACAATTTACTGTTTTGGCCACTTTTACATGTACGGTTCAGTGACATTTAGTACATTCATATTTGATATACAACGGATCTCCAATACCCTTTGCATTTTTTAAACTGAAACATCTTACCCTTTACACACTTTCTCCTTTCCCACATCCTCAGAGCTTGGCAAGCACCATCCTGATTTCTGTCTCTTTGAATTCAATTACCGTAGGAGCTCCATATAAGTAGGACCATTTAATATTTGTCTTCTTGTGGCAGGCTTATTTCAGTTACTATAATGTCTTCAAGTTTCCTCCATGTTGTGGCATGTGTCAGAATCTCCGTCCTGTTTAGAGCTGAATAAAATTCCATTTATGTCTTTTCCACATGTTGTTTATCCATTTATCTGTCAACAGGCCCTTGGGTTGTGTCTACCTTTTGGCTCTTGTGAATAAGGCTGCTATGAACATTGGTGTTCAGATACCTGTGAGCTGATGCTTTGAACTCTTGTGTATATACTCAGAAGTGGAACTGCTGGATCATATGGTAATTCTATGTTGAATTATTTGAGGAACTGTTATATTTTTAATGATTACTTGTAAGTAACATTACTTTATTCATTCGATTGAAAAGACCATGATGAAAAATATAAGATTTGACACATTACAGTGGATTCTCACCACCTGCGGTATACTGTGTATCCAGTTGACACTTGTTGAATGAATGTGTCAGTACCCTTGTGGGTCAAGATTCTGTGCACTGAATGTAAAGGTGGGACACAGAGGTTCAAATCCAAGTAGTCACATGACCTAGCTTTGTGGTCTGGCTTCTGGGTACATAAGTCACTTAACCCTCTAGGCTTCACTATTCTTTCAAGTATAAAAGGGAAGGGGAGAAAAGCCCTATTGGGAGAAACAAATGAGCAAATTTACGTGAAGGCAATCTGGAGTGCGTTGAAGAAACCATGATATTCTATTCAGTCTTTTTTACCATTCTTCATCTAAAAACAGATGTTTCAGCATTTTCACAAAACACATGTATTGTGGTTTGACATTACTTACATAACATTTTTGTAAAGCATATTTAAAAATGACTTCTTGAGGAAATGATGAATCCTGCTTCTATTCACTTACATATTTAAGCACTTCAAAGTATTTTAAGAAATCAAAATATTGTTTTTGAGTTACAAATTTTCCTGAACATCAGGGTGGAGGTTACATTAACTATGGGAAAATGCTGGGAGAAAAAATCTACATAATAATAGAGTTTGAAAAATATAGGAGAAGATGAATAATGAAGAAAGGTAATTCCCTGCAACTGTGTTAGTATAAAATACAAGCTATCGCCACATTGTGGAGTTTGGGAAACACCCTTCTGTGGAGTTCTAATTAAGTACAAGGTGGACTGCAGTCCTGAGTAGTACTAGTACTCTCAGCTGTAGGTTAGTGAGACTTAATTGTAATGATCTGAGAGGAAAAACTGGGGGGATAGTGGTGTGCTGACATCCAGAAGTCAAGTAAGGGATGAACAAATTACAGGAAGGTCAGGAATAAATTTGGACTTAAGGAATGACTGGAATCATCCCTTCTTAATGGAGTCTTAGAGATCACATTTCAGGAGAGGAGACAACATTGTGACCACATTTAGACAACGTAATCCTTCCCACCACTGCAAACCTCTCCCCGCTTCCTGCCTGTCTACAGCCAAATTTCTAAGTGCCTGTAGAAATTGAGTACAGAAACCGATTTCGGCTGTAAAATCTTAGGATTCATTGATCCCACAAATGTTGCTGGGAATGTATGATATCTTCTATCAGCTTAAGCTCAAGTTAATTAACTTAGACAAAGTGACAACTACTTCCAGGTATCATTGACTGGGCACTTGCTTTGTGACAGAACTTGCGCTGGAAAGGTTACATATATTTTTTTTCATAAATTTAATCTTCATGACAATCCTCAGGGAAAAAAGGGCTTATTACCTCCTTTCACAGGTGAGGAGGTTGAGAATTTAAGAATTTAAATAACTTTGTGATGAATCTAAGTCATGAGTCCAGGTCTACCAGCCAGCAAAGCTTATATTCTATACTTTATCTCATAAACCTATGTGTGTGTGTGTGTGTGCGTGAGTGTGTGCATGTGCGTGAGTGTAAGAGTGCACATACATGAGCTTGTGGGGTTTAGAAGGAGCTGTCCATACTTCTCACATATTCAGCATAGTTCTTACTGAATTCCCACGTAAAACCCCTGCCCCTGACGTCAGATCCCCAAACACATGTAATCAGTGCCCGTCCAGCAGAGCCTGCCCACTCCTAACACCAACCGCCTTCCAACACACGCACGTACATAAATTTTAAAGCAACAAGTTATTTTTTAATTAATTTTTTCTAACGCCCTGACCATCATGACATCTTGGTGCTCAGGAATACCAAAGCCACACAAATCACTGTTCTGGATATCTCACTATGCCACGAGTTACATAAAATGCAAAGACAGCCTCGGTAAAATGGAACTCAAAATACTGAGATGGAGAGAAGATGTAATTACTAGCCAGCAAACCGAACGGCAAGGAATATTGGACAATGCAGTCAGCCTTGATCCGGGCTTAGTTTGGACTAAGCCCATGGCCTGAATAAACTACTTCAATTCCATCTGAATAGTTTTACTTTATCAGGCCTGAAAAATCTCTCTCTAGAAATGACAGCAAATTCTGTTACGCCTTCCATCTATGCAGATTTAATGACTGGAATTTTGGCACTCTTGTTTGTCTACTATGTACCATATTATTTATGTGTTTATTCCCCACACTCTGCCCACTCAACTCACCTCCCCATCTCCTATGAAAAATTGTAGGTGGCCTATTTAACATAATTTAAGTGTTTTATTCGTTATGATAATTCAGTTTACTTTAAAGGCCTATATAGTATGTCTGTGTTACATCTCTTTAATACAATTCCAACTATTAATTCAGCTTCCTATTTTTCCTGATATCCAGAGGTTACTCAGGTACCTTATTCTTTTCTGTGAAAATTATATTAATGCTTATATATTATAAAAGTAACAAAAGTAAGAAACTCAATTTTTAAATAATAGTTTTCTGATATTATACTAAATATTCATAATAATGTTCATAAAACATTTGATAAATAGTTTATATAAAAATCAAAACATTTTTATTCTTATTAATACTTCACTGGTGAATTTGTGTATAGTAAAATATTAAAAAATTTGAAAGATATATTGCATTATTACTTATAATTTTATCATTTTTAACTAGTGTTGAATAAAGACTATCACTTTTTTAACATATTTGTCTTGCTTTATATTTCTAAGATATGAAAATAGCACAAAGGAATTTTTGCTTCCATTCTTCCTAGTTCACAAATAAAAATTGAAGTTTAGTCAAAGGAAAACAGCTTCCATGAAGAAAGATATTCTAGACAAATCAGAGCAGCAGCCTTCTCCAAAACTCCGTCCCCAAAGGCAACTCTAACACGGCCAATAGAACTGCGTCTGGAACCACAAGGGAATGAGATGCTGCAGGAAGTAATGTTTTCTGCAGCCAATGCTTGGCTCTGTGACCAGCTTCCAAAGGAGAGAAGGATTTTTAAGAGCAGAGACAAGCTGCACCCTTTTTCTTATTGATCAGCAGGGATGCGATATTGTGATTAGAATCTCAAACACGGCCAGAAGAAGGGCAAGCTAATGTTCTCATTCAATCAATTTCTATTTTGTGGGGTTTCCTCATGTGTTAATTATCCTGATCACATTTTTCGGGACTGGGGATTTTCTCTGACTGCATTCTAGGAAGGCTTCACACGTTCATCAAGGAGTACATTGTGACAGGGCTTAGTGAAAAGAAATATAAACCAAAGTTGACAGGATCAAATCCTTTATGATAAATTGTCACTCCACAGAATCATGTAGTTAAAACATAAACATTGTCTTAAATGACTACCAAAATACTCTCTATTATAGAAAGTGCTGGAACTGCGAATTTCGGCATACAGGAGGGTTCTGGTCTTTGGGGATGCCTCTGTTGATATTCATGTAAAGCATTAGTAGGAATTTGCAGTGCAAATAATAAATTCTGTTGTGCAATGTATTCTTTCTGCTTTGCCTCAGACAATGCTGGGCAGAAAGGAAGATCTCCGTCTAGGTCCACCTGCATCGGATCTACTAGAAGGCAAAGTGATGGCATCACATCATTTTTGTCTTAAATACTCCTGGGCAATTTACTTAAACTCAGAGTCCTCCTTTACCAATTAGAAAGACTCTACTATCTTTATACGGTTTTAAGAATTTATTACATGATATAAATAAAGATCCCAGTGTGACTATATTTAGAGATAGTGCCCTTAAGGAGATAATTAATGTTAAATAAGATCATAAGGGTGGCCCCTAATCCAGTAAGACCGGTGCCCTTCTAAGTAGCAGGGACACCAGGAGTGCATATACTCAAAGAAAAGGCTAGTGAGGGTCAGCTGAAGACAGACAGCTCCAAACCAAGAAGAGGGCCCCAAGAGAAACCAGGCCTGCTCTGACCATGATATCAGACTTCCAGTCTCCAAAAAAGCTGTGAGAAAAGATTTTTATATTGTTTAAACCACTCATTCTGTGTTTATTTGTTTTTTGCAGGTCAAACAATACATAGATCCAATATATAACCATCTGTTGAGTATCTAAAAAATATTCCCTCCAATTTATCTGTAGAATTTCCTTTTCCTTGTGAAGGACTGATCAGAAATGCACTTCCATTACTGGGAGCAACTCAGTGGAAAAAAATAGCTGAATAAACACCAGACCCTTCAAAGGAGAGTCAGAAAAACCTATGTCAGGATCATGAACCTACAGTCCCATTTAGTCTTGCATAAAAGAGTGAAAGGAGTTCTTTTGTTGTGAGGTGTAGATGAAGTGTTGGCATGTTCCTCTTGCCTGTGTACATAGCCCATTGTGATATGGGCTAAACATGAAAAGAAGAAGAGAAGGAGGATATGCTAGAGGTCAGGGACCAGAGGCCAGAACTATGAGGAGTTTGAAATTCTCAATTTGATTCTGGCCTTCTTGGTCATTTTGAAAGCATGGGTGTCAGTATAGGAGCGATGATGGGACAAACTTGAGCACTCACACGATCCAAATTTTTGATCAAGTTAAACTTTTATTTAATGGAATAAAACATTCCATTTTATTTAATAGAATGTTAGCCTCAGTTCCTTGTTTAGACATCTAATAGTAGCCCTCCATTTATCCTTTGCCCCTGTCTCCGAAATGTTGAAAGGCCTAACATTTCCATGTTCCAGGGAGAGAAAAAGAGGAATTGAAACATTTATTTTTAATTACATGTAATACAGTGTGTGTCTGTAGTTCCACTTCAACTTCAATGTTCACACTGCATGTAGGAGTTGCATCAGTAGCCATGAATGAATCCATCGACATTCCAATCATTTTTAGGCTTGGGGCTCTGATGTATGAAAAGAACGTCCCTCAGAAAAATACCATTACACATTTACTGTTTAGATAAAAAACACTTGCAGGTACCGTGTGATCTATAAGGCATATCTTATTTCCTTTAAACCAACTTAATGATCCCATTAGGTAGGTGTCAGTGGTCTCACTATTTTACAGATGAGGAAACTGAATCACAGAGGACTCAGAAAAGCTGCTCACAATTCTGTTGATGGAGAAACAGAAGATAAATCCCACACTTGGAACTTTGGTTCATCCTATTTTTCAAGAATCCATGTTCTTGCTTGGCTTGTGTTGTGCTCAAAAGTTTTCTCTGAATATTATTCAAATCTTGACTGGAGATTCCTAAGAGTATGAGAAATATATATTCTAAGAGTATGAGAAATATATATCCTAAGAGTATGAGAAATATATACACACACGTATATATGTAAGAAATACATTATTATATATGGATGTATGCTATGTATAATCATGTGCATATATACATATACATGAATATATATGTATATAAAAATAAATATATCTATTTATATAGCCATAAAATTCATGGACCTTAACATTTTGAAATAACATACAGCTAGATTCTTAAATATCTTCAAATTATTATACAGGTGATTATGCAATTCATCCAGAAAGTGTAGTTACACCATACCTTATAGTTAATATCAGACTGCCTACACAGAATAAAATTAACAATTTGTACACTGACTTATTTTTATTACAGCACTGTCACTAAATAATTTAAATAACTTCAACAGTAAGTTTTGTAATACTCCTGTAACTATAAGGAGTTGATGGAAGCATTTAGTTAGTCTTTAGGTGGCTTCACTGGACTTGTGGAAAATCAATAATGAAATATTCCTGAATAATATTTTAAGTGCATAACAACAAAAATCACTCCTATGATACTGAAAAATTTGTCTCTATAAATCACTGGGTTATTTTGCTGAAAACAGTATTTGGTAGGATTTCCTCACATTATTATAAGAAGGCTAAGAAATTTAAAAAAATCTGAAACCACATGAAGTAGTTATTCATAAAGCAAGCTAGAAAGAGCTTTCTGTTAGAAACAAAAGGGCTTTGAGATAAAGTTCACAATGATAGAACACATTCTGATTTTTTTGTTACTTTACATTTGTATTATAGCAGGACCCAAACATTGATTCCCTCATTGGGTAGGCACTGGTATTTGTTTTTCAGTCTCCATCAGTGCCCTTTTTATACCAGTTATAACCTTTGAAATGAAGTATATAATTTTTTTATTGAATTATAGTTGGTTTACAATATTGTGTTAGTTTCAGATGTACACAAAATAATTCAGGTATATGTACTTTTACAGATTAGTTTCCATTATAGGTTACTACAAGATATTGACTATAGTTACTTATGCTTTACAATAAATCTATGTTGCTTATTTATTTTGTGTGTAGTAATTTGTATCTATTAATCCCAAACTCCTAATTTACTCCTCCCCCACCCCCTTTCCCCTTTGGTAACCATAAGCTTTCTTTCTACCTGTGAGTCTATTTCTGTTTCAGAAGTAATTTCATTTGTATCATTTCTTTAGATTCCACATATGTGATATCATATCATATATAAAGTTTAAAATATATAATGAGAAGCAAATTGCTTTGCGGTGAAAGTGGGTCATGAAGAACCCCAAATTTTAATGAGGTGGATAGTTTAAATCTAATGTGTTATAAAATGAGCACATTCCATTCTCTCAGAATTAGTTTACATTCAGCAACAACCTTAGAAATCAGTGGTGGACTGTGGACAGCAACAGAATTATTGATATACAGAGTTAATGCACTGAGCATCTGAGAGGTGCCATAAATCACAAGCTGTTCAGTCTTTATATACAACACAACCTTTTGGAAACTGTAATTTTTCCCCAATAAGGAAAAAGTGTCTTTACACATGCGATTAAGTATCTTGAGGTGGAGTTTATCTTGGATTTTCCTTTTAGGCAGTAGGTGTGATCACAACATCCTCATAAAGGAAGGAGAGGGAAAATTGGTAGAGCCCAAAAGACATACATTCCAAGGAAAAGGCCATGTGAAGGTGCAGGCAGGGACTGAAATGATGTAGTCACAAGGCAAGGGATGCTGGAAAGGCCACTAGGAGCTGGAAAAACCAAGGGATGCTTCTGCCCTAGAGCCTGGAACCCCTAACTATCAGCCTAGTAATATTGGTTTGGCCTCCTGGCCTCTGGAACCATGAGAGAATAAAATTCTATTGTTTTCAACCACTTAGTTTGTGGTTATCTGTTGCACTAGCCAAAGTAAACAAATATGCCTGTCTTTGATTAGGTTTCCTCAGCTGTAAGGCTGCAGTAATAATAGTATTTATTTCATAGAGTGGATAAGAGAATTAAAGAGTTGATCTATATAATGCATGCAGAATAACGCTCTGAACATAGTGAACACAATGAAGATATTGGCAGGATCTCTACATCTCTCTCTCCACCCTCTCTCTCTCTCTCTCCCTCTCTTCTCTCTCTCTCCTCAGCTACATATATTTTATATCTCTATCTCTCCTAGATACAACTGTAATACACTTTCCTCTATCACCTGTCTATGCTACCTGAGATTTACAATTATTATCCATTTTTGTTCTACATCTCATGCTAAAATTCTGAATAAAAATTAAAACTGGTAAAAATAAGAAAAAAATATTACCACCAAATTGTAATAAGTAAAGAAACCCTTAAAATATGAAGCTTATATTACTCAAAGCATATTTTATATTTATTTAGTTTTAATTAATGCTATGAAATAAGATGCAGCACGGCACAAATTTGCTTTTATACTTATCAATAAAAAAGATGGTTTGGAAGGGTAAAGAAAATCCTAAACATGCTAATTTTTATTTTTATTCCATAAAGCTTTAGCACATGACCTCAGACTGATCTTCTCTTCCTTTTTTTAAACCTCCATCAAACAGTCTACTTAGTTTATTATTGTATCCTTTTTTTTTTTAACATTCAGTTTTAATGTATCCACTCAACTGCATATTTCTTGGGGATGGAGGTCATATCTTAGCACCTTTCTATTTGCCTTGTCTCCAGAGGTCCATACAACTCCATCTTCTAAACTTACAGAATACCTAGCAAAGTATCTGTCACAATTTCATACTCTCTCTCACACACACATACACACAGAAGTTTTTTTCTTTCTTTGATGTTGAAAGGGAATGCTTACACCAAAGTAATAAATGGGTTGGACAAAATAACACTTAAGTTCCCTTTGAATTTTAGTTCTCTACGATTCTTCATTATTTTATATCTTTTGTATTTCCTATTATTTTTCTCTGCTTGGTTATGAGTTTATTCAGAACTATCCTACATAAAAAAGTAGTGAGATGAGCTGATGTATTGCAAAAGTAATTATTGACATTTTACAAAAAAAAAAAAACTAGACAAATATTAAATACATTGAGCACCCCAGGCTGAATATATTCACCTGCTTCTGTAAGTTTAGAAGTCTGGGGAAAAGATGGAGTTGTATGTACCTTTGGAGAGAAGGCAAATAGAAAGATGCTAAGGTATGACCTCCATCCCTAAGAAATATGCAGTTGAGTGGATACATTAAAATAGAATTTTAAAAAAGGATACAATAATAAGCTAAGTAGATTGATGGAGGTTTGAAAAAAGGAAGAGAAAGTCAGTCTGAGGTCATGTGCTAAAGCTTTATGGAATAAAAATTTAAATTAGCATGTTTAGGATTTTCTTTGTCCTTCCAAACCATCTTCTTTATTGATAAGTATAAAAGCAAATTTGTGCTGTGCTACTTCTTATTTCATAGCATTATAAATAATGCTGCACACACACTAATTTACTAATTTTCAGGGGTAGCATAATTGATGGATAATTGACAATGAAGAGAAACAAAAATTATAACTCTTCTAATTAAAAGGCCCAAGACTATTTTTCCTAAGCTTATTACTCTTTTTAGAGAACATTGTAATCTTTGCCAACAGACTAATCTTTTAATGGTCACCTATCTGTAATTGTGTTGTAATCACCTGCTAACTTTTGTTTCCTCTAAGATTCCGTCCTTTGATTTATGACAAACCCTGGCACTTCCTTTTCCACAGTCCAGAAATGAGCAGTCTCATAACCCATGTTTCTGGAACATATAAATGAATAAAAACCTGATCACTATCTAAAATTAAAGGTAGTGTCCTCTAAAGCAGTTGTGTGGGAAGCCAATGCAGGAGTTAAGTGTATTTTGAATGACTTTAACACTAGTACCTTCAGGACTGTTTTATTGGATTCTCCGTACCAGTAAATTCTGACCATGCAATTTTGCTGACTTCTGAGACCTCTAGAAGCAATGGTTCTAACATATTAGTTTTTATAAAAGACTATGTGGAAAAGAGTGTTGCATGTCCCTATGTAGGTTCAAAATCTAATCGACTATGGGCTTGTGTCCAGATGGTAGTCTAGAAAGACACAGAGACAAACTGAGCTAAAACTGATACAAACAAGCTCTAATATGACTCAGGACGTACGATTCAATAAGAGAAGCTGCAAACTAAGGCTGAAATCTTGCCTGTAGAAAGAATATGCTATTTTCTTATAGTTCAAAGCAGATTTAAAGTTTAAAGTCAGTGTAATAAAATTAGAAAACTGAAGGAGATCAAAATGTATATGATTTTGTCATTCAACCAAACATCATTTACCATGAGAAAGCAATGCAGCGTAGTGCAAAGTACCTGGAATTCAAAAGAAAACATTTTTTAAAAATATTTTTACATTATAGTTGATTTACAATGTTCTGCCAATTTCTGCTGTACAGCAAATTGACCCAATCATATATATATAAATGTATACTTCTTTTTCTCACATTATCTTCCATCATACTCTATCACAAGTGATTGGATACAGATAGAAGACAGTTTTATATTTTCATCTAGCCAATGACATTGGGTAAATCACTTATTTTTAGTACTGGCTTTGTTTCCCTATCTATAACTGTGTACAAATATCTATATATCTGTTTTGTTTTAAGAATTATATAAAATAATATAAATAAAAAGTTGTGGGAAATGCCCAGCTTATAGCGATTACTAAAACAATGGAGCGCTTTGTTATCTAATCTGCTACATTTTTTGTGTCTCTGTCCCCAGGACTTTATATTTTTAGTGATTGAATTGTAGCTTCTATATGTCTTTGATTCCTATGTGTTATTTATTTTTTGTTTAGCATTTCACAGTAGACATTTGGTTGTTTTCTAATTTGACATAGCCTTTAATCAATTTTTTTATTTCAAATGCTGTCTCTAGTGAACACGGGCTCTTCATGGATACTTAGGCCATCTAACTCAGGTCTTTAGAAGTGACTTCTTGAAAAAGGGTCACTAAGCCTTGCCTAGAAATCGCTGTGTGTTATTTCCATTTGCAGTTGATGAGGAAGTTGTGGCCTCTTTTTTCACTGATGTGGATTTTAGCATCATTATCCATGCCTCTAACCTGTGGCCTTGATTACTATAATACTCTTGACTTTGGGCTACTTTTGAGTTTTGGCTGGCGAGGAATGTAGCAATCTATTTGCTTGTGGGTAGCCACTGCAGGAAGCATAGTGTACCAGTGTTCCATCGTAAAATGCAATGGAGCTGTACTTTAATGAAGCCGCAGCAAGGCTGAGTATATTTGAGGAATCACTTGAATATTTAATAAGCCTAAATGGAAAGGAAGTTTTTGTTTTACATTTTTTTTTTCTTGCAGTATTTTCCTATCCCCTATCTGTGGTTGAACAAAAGACGCTTAATGAAAACATCTTTGCTGAATGTTATCATTTGCAACACCATGGGCATTATACAGCAGAAAAGCTAGATTTGCAGCAGGGCTGAAAGTCCCCTGTTTCCAAGCTCAGTGTAAAACGGTTGTTAAGACGCCAAGGCCACCAAAAAAGGATATACATCCCTGCCTTTAGGTGATGACACTATCTCCATGGAAAGTGATGAAGCAAAACACAAAAAGTGTCAGCAATGAGGGAGGGGGGCTCACTTGCTACATAAACAGGCAAAAATAACTTGCAAGTCAAGCCATGACAGTACCAAAAGCACCTAGCAGGACGTGAGAAAAGATATTCATGGTGATAATCATACAAAAGGAAAGAATAAACAATTACCTCACTTCAAGCACTCTTTAGACCTGCCTATACATATGTGGAACATATATTGTTTATTGGCTTCCATACAGTATACAAACACACACACAGCATAGGAAAATATATATTTCTCTCAGTTGACACTCCATTTCGCCTTTTAAGATGTTTCCTTAGCCGTTACTGTATTATCCAATACCTTACTGGATCTGGAAACATCTCACCAAATCTTATTTCCTAGTTG